>BQNB010052425.1:3025-21131 GCA_026074375.1 Tanacetum coccineum
CTAAATAAGAACTAAATGGACCCAAGATGGGCCCCAATGTGTTGGGCTCTTAATCCTCATGGACTAAGAAAATACCCAACAAAAGGAACTCGAATCAGAACCTATCTGGGATATAGGGGATGAGCAAAAAGAGTATCCTTTTGTTAACAAACATCCATGTTTTCAAGAAGAACCTATTATGTTGGGGGAAGAAGAATCGTGTCCTGTTTATGACACCGATAATGAAGAAGAAGAATCGATGCCGGTTTATGATACTGATATTAAAGATGTCATTGAGGAAGAAGAAGGATTTGTTGGGATAGTAGGATTTGGTGGAGAAGAAGACAACATAGAAGACGTTGTAGTTGTGGCTAATGATCTTTGTTCTTCAATGATCCAAACTATTTTAAGTGTTGATTTTGAGGAAGACATCAATACAAAATCACACGAGTTGATGTCGTTTGGAAAAAGTATTATTATCAAGGCTAGCCAAAGTTCATTCAAATTTTTGATTTGTAAAAAATATCAAGAATGGTATTTGAAAGCTCCACCTATGGTCGATAAATTGGGTTTTAAGACGATCAAGGTTTGAGGTTGAGTCGTTATAAAGAAAGGAAATTTGATGCTACGAGTACAAGGGACGAGTGAGGCAAACTCGAGGACGAGTTTTTTTCCAAGTGGGGGAGAATGATGCAGATTAGTCAAAGTCAAAATATTTACTTTCTTTTTTTTATTTATATTTCTTATTTGACAATAAACTTTTGTTAGGAAATTATCAATTTCTAATCAATTATAAATTTAGAAAAAGGAAAGTCAAATCAATTTTTATTTAGATTGATTCCAGTTTTCCTATAAATAGTGGGTCTTTTTCTTTGTATGAATATGTTTTTGAGTTTTGATAATAATAAAAGCTTTTGCTTTGATCGACTTCTATCGATCCAATTGTTCTTTTAATTCGTATGTCGTTCGGCCGTTAACGACCCGCATCATTGTCATTATTTTGTAAAGTTATGTTAGAAAAAATATATAAATGAACAACGCTTGCTCGCCACTATATTTAGTTACCGGGTACCCGCCGCCGCATTGCGCGGGTACCCGGCTAGTACTAATATAATATAAATCAGACAAGCCTTATTCCTTAATGAATTGGTTTAAGTAATACCAACTAACACTATCTCGCAGTTTGAGCGCGAATGGACACACACTTAAGATGGTTCGAAAATCTTCAAAGAAGGAAGACGAAAGTCTCTTCGTGAAAATATTGGCAAACTAATAACGAGATAGTACATAAAGAACTCAAACTTGACCGTCGCCACCATATCACGAATAAATTAACAGTCATATAAATCCCACTAATATTATCAAAATAAACAATTGAAGCAGAAAACAAAAGGGCATGCAGCTCAGTAGTATAAGATTTGAGTTTTGCTATATCCTCCTACAATATATTCATATATATCTTCTTGTACATATAATAATATTTTATGTTTTTTCTCCACTCATTATTCCTTCGCATCTAAATCGTCAGCTCTGACACTTGTCAGGATTATATGAGTAAAAATATATATAGGCACAACTAATAGGAGGATATATCATTTCTCATAATATTTATATACTCTAATGAATCAATGTTTTTGTTTAAGGGCTTCAGCAACACCAACGCAAGCGGAATGCAACCCAACACAACGAAATAGGGATGAGCACGGTACCGGTCCCGTATCGAATTAGTGGTACCGGTTTTTTCCCGAGCATAAATTAGTGGTACTGGTACCGTATCGAACGGGATTCGGGTACCGGTACCGGTACCGGGAAATCGATGGTTTTTCCCGTTTTTTTCGGTAATTTCCCGATTTGGTACCGGTCCTGTACCGAACTAGTGGTCCCGATTTTTTTTTTACTCGAATCATGGTACCGGTCCCGTACCGTATACCGGGATTCGGTACCGTTTCGATACGGAACCGGTACGGTTCCGATTCGGTACCGGGATTCGGGTCTATATGCTCATCCCTACAACGAAACACAACCTAATCCTGGACCTTTGTGTTAGTGTTGATATATAGTTTAAAAATCAAGTTGAACTAGAATTCTAGAAACATAAATATAACGTTACGCAAACAACACAACATGCTAGTGAAAGATAACATGTGTGGGAAAACAACCCCACAAACATATCATCTACAATCACTTTGTTACAATATCATAAATTGATTTTAAATTTTTAATCGTTTCATTAATCTTCCTTCCACTAAGTTTTAAAACAATTTTTCATGTAAAGTTATTTTATAGTTGAATTCAGTATGAAAATCTTAATGAGAATAAGACATTAAATGATAACAGTGGTTTCCTACTTGTTTTTAAGTACTCGTATATGCGTTAACATGTGTTATATTTACATTACAATCTTTTTTCTAATAAGATTAAAAATGCAAAGACATATAATCACTTTTTGATCCAAGTATCTACTTAAAAGTTATTATCTACTTCAGGTCCTTCTTTTGAATTTACAATTAAAACTGTTTCTAGGTCTTAAGATTATCTAAAATTATAACTGTGCTCATAACTAATCGCATCGCAACACGAAACAATATATTTTTTGTACTATTATCAATAGTGCATTAGATTGTTGCTAAAAAAAATGCAAATCCAAAATGTCAAACCATATATGGTTTTCTAATCTTTATCTTTATCTTTACTATTATATAAAACATTTACAATGTGGGTCCCATCAAAAATTAAGATAAGGAGGTGCAATCTTGACCATCCATTTTATTTTTAGAAAATCACATCATAGAGTGACATGTGTCACTTCTTAATTAAAAAATCACTTTTATTTTCAATTTGACATATCTTTTTATTTATTTACTTTTTTATGATATAATTTCACCGTATTTTCTAAAATTACGTGATCTTTAATTCAACATCCATTTTGATATATTTTTATAAATTTTTAGCTTTTCACATTTTTAGTGAGTTTATTTTGAATTTTTAACAACTTTAACTTTAATTTGAATACAAACTTGATTCGTAAAAGATATATATACTTTTGGAGACAATGTTTGATGGGTAAGAGAGTGTGTGAGTCTTTATACAAGCGAGAATGATGTTAATATGATGTTTCGGGAAAGCTACGGAAACCCAAACAAACAAATTCTCTAAACGGGTAGGGAATTGCGGAGCGAGTTGGGTTAGCAATTTTTTTCGCCGCCGCTATGCGCGGGTATCCAACCATCTTTATAAATATACAGTAACAAACAATTTGTCAAATATATCACCTCACCCAGAAACATATTGTCAACTCCAACTTAAATTCATGCATGGGTCTACCTTAACATTAAACTTATTCAATAAATACAACTTAGATTTAGAATTGTATATAGCTAGACTTGATCTTGCATACTCCTCTCTATTCTTGTTAAAAAACTTCAAAGTACATTATCCTTATTTAGATAAGCATTTACTGTATATTCGGAATTTAAGTCTCTTTTTGAAGCATCTTGTATGGTAGTAGCCAAGAATAAACTTGAACCTTAAGTTAACTAAATCTCGATTATTACAAATTAATAGATTTTCCCAATAACTGTGGAATCAGGCTAGTACTACGATTTAAGATATATGTAGATAACAACCTTAGCTTGAATTTCTTTGGGCAAGTTTCTATCTCGTTATTCATGTAGGGCAAGCTCTTATGATAAATAGCGAGTGCAGGTATGTGATGAGCTGATACATAGCGAGTGTATCATCACGAGTGTAAGTATGTACGTGATGAACTATATACAACACGAGTGCATCTCTTTGTTCATGTGCGACGAGTTCTTTGCTTAAATTTCTATCTATAAGTGACGAGCTAAAGATTAACTAATATTTCAAATCTTGCTCTCAAGTAGCTATAACGAGTAACAAAGTTTGTATATTTTTTGTCAATAGAACCTTTTACCCAAAAAAAATTAAATAATTCATTAGAACAATTGCGAATCACACATACTTCAACTACAGTTTGGGAATCTGTGATTTTTGTTATGCTGTTTTTGCGTGTAAATGTTGTGTCCGAGTTATAATGAACTGAAGCCTGCAAAGACATAAGTTTTGTGTATACATAAAAAAAAAGTATTGATCGATAGCTAACATCCAATTTCTTGCACAATTTAATTCTTTAAATATTATTTCTGCGGAATATTTGTTTATTTCTTCAAAAGGTGTAGATCGGTGGGAACACCCTGCCCCATGCATCTTTGTATAAACATTTCTATAATATTTGACTTTATATGAAATACTACGTATAAAACAGTTATCCATTTGCATGGTGTATACGTGCTCTACGCATCAACGACATATCATTCACCATTTCACCTAAAACATTGAAAGTTAATCAGTTTTTAAGATTCCATAATCTACCTGTGATTTTCTTGGGGTTAGTTGTTCGTATTGTTTTAATCTCGACATTTCGATATAATAGGTATTCAAAGTTTATTAATATAAACTTATAAACGAATCACCTTAAGTTATCCATCAAATCAAGCGTGATGTGTTAATAGTATAAACGGAAAAGAAACAAACAACATTTTCTTGTGTTTGTCTTATACTCGTAATGTGTACAGTAATATCTTTAATTACGTGTATGTGTAAAATTGATATATATTATGCTGATGGCGAAATATATAGATTTCTTTTAATGACAAACAAAAAGCAAGATTATCCGCGCGTTGCAGCGGGCGTTAATTTTTCGCGCGTTGTTGCGGGGCATTATTCTTTTTTTTTTCCGGGTTTATTTTTTCGGGCACATGTTTGATAGTTTGTTTTTTTTTCTCATATTAAATGGCAATCGCGTATTAAGTACTTTATGTGTTAGGCCTCATGTCGCGGATATTTTTTGATCTGAATAAATCAGTGCTTTTGTAAAAAAAAAATTCATATTTTGTGTCGAGCAAAATTTTTTTATAAAGGAGAGGGGAGGGGGGGGTTTATAAAGTTTTTTTTTTCCGATGAACAGTAACACCGCCGGGCCGGACCGATGAGCTACACTGTTCATCGATGAACAGTTACCCAAACACTTTTCATCGATGAACAGTGATTTGGGCATCTGAAATGGTGACACGTGACATGTCAAATGATTATATATATAATATATTTTTGGTAGTTTGGTACGATCGTGGATTTGGTTCCAGTCAAGATCAAGATTGATGATACTTATTTTCGACAAAAATCTATGACCTATCAGTAAGATTTCGTGGATAAAATATCATTATTGGTTCGAGTTTGAGCTTATGCTCACTCGCTCACTACAAGAAAAAGGAATGGGCGACGAAAGTTTCTTCGGCGACAAAACCCACATCCGACGTGGCACTTATTGTGTTAGACTTTTCTGGTCAAGCTGACCAAATGTTTCCCGGTGGACATGTCGCCGGAGAATATTTAGTTAAAGTTTGACCAAAATTGGCATAAAAAATCTTGGCGGTAACGTTTCCCGCTCGAGTTTCCCCGGCGACATGTCTCTAAGGAAAAGTTTGGCCATGTTTGACCAAAACGTGGACTAAAATTTTTTTAGCGAGGTGTTTCCCGCCAAGGTTTCTCCGGCGACTTGTCCCCGGAAAAACTTTTGACCAAGTTTTAACTTCTTTCACTGGTGTGATTAACGGTAATGACGGGGTGATGTGGCATTTTGTTTTCTAGTGATTATATCCCGATGTTAAACTACAAAACCACTTGTCATTTCTGAACTTTCCAGTTGGTTCGGAAGCTTTCGAAACTACCATTAAGGATTGTTACGCATTCTACACCACGTTGTGCAGACTTAAACTAACAAAGAAGTAAAACATACAAATTACATAACAAATTGATAAACGTTCAAACATTAAAGCATACGAATTACATTATAAATCGATAAACGCTCAAACATTAAAGCATGCGAATTACGTTACAAATCGATAAAAGTTTAAAACACTAAAGCATATGGTTTACATTACAAATCGATAAAAGTTTAAACATTAAAGCATACGAATTACATTAGAAATCGATAAAAGTTTAAACATTGAAGCATACGAATTACATTCCAAATGACAAAATACTCCAAACCGAGTTTTCCCATGTCATTGTAAACTTCGTGAAGTAGTGCAGTTAAATTAAGTGTGTGTTGTTCCGGATGCATATACATTTCTGTTGTTGCCTCGAGTACCTTTATCTTTCCAAGCAAAAGCTTGCAGTTTGAGCACTCTGCATTTCTAGAAGGTCTCGGAGAATCACTTGGAGGTGTTGAAGGTACTGCAGAAGAAATTAGACTCGTTGAAACTCCAAGAGAAGCGACCAGTAGACGGACTCGTTCATCTTTCCATAAAAAAATTACATCCAAACTCGTTTTTCCGAGGCTGTTAAAGAGTAAATAAAATAATTTTTAACAACTAACCAAATTATTTATATATTACACAAATAAAAAACATGTAATTGTTTACCCTTGATAAAGGACATGCATAGTATAGTTGACCAAGCGTGTGAGGTTGATACGATTCTCTCAAAACTACATCTCCATTTTCACAACGACACGCAAAAGCTTCGTGTTGCAACATCTTCATAATAATAGTATGTGTGTGTATGTGTGTGTGTTTTGATGGTTAAGTTGTGATGATAAGAATGTGTTGTGTGGTGGTGGTTGTTAGGATAATATCTGCTTTTATGATAAAGGTGTGTGATATTTCCCCGAGGACCTATCATAAAAGGATTTTTGGCGGTGAGTTTTTCCGATAACATGTCCTCGGGAAACACTTAGTCGTTTTGACCAAAAGAATGAGTTTACAGCAAACAATGTTGGGAATCCTTCCAGCATTGCATTGGGATATGTGTTTGAGAAAGACTTGATCTTATGTACAATGATATTCTCTTGACTCCTCCGTTGAACATCTCATGTATAAAGATAGCATCTCGACTCCTACGTTGAACATCTCATGTACAACGATAGCATCTCGACTCCTCCGTTGAACATCTCATGTAGAACGATAGCATCTCGACTCTTTCGTTAAACATATCATGTACAACGATAGCATCTCGACTCCTCCGTTGAACATCTCATGTACAACGATAGCATCTCGACTCCTCCGTTGAACATCTCATGTACAACGATACCATTTTGAATCCTCCGTTGAACATCTCATGTACAACGATAGTGTCTCGACTCCTCCGTTGAACATCTCATGTATAACGATACCGTCTCGACTCCTCCGTTGAACATCTCATGTATAACGATAGCGTCTCGACTCCTCCGTTGAACATCTCATGTACAACGATACCATCTCGACTCCATCTCATGTACAACGATACCATATCGACTCCTCCGTTGAACATCTCATGTATAATGATATCATCTCGACTCCTTCGTTGAACATCTCATGTATAATGATAGCATGTTATAAATTATAGCATCTACGACCGTGTCGTGCGAGGGGATATGGTACCTGTCGCGCGGGTGAATTGTATCTCCCCATTCAACCATAGTCAACTGATAAATACTTTCTCCGGACTACAGTGTCTCCCGCGTGAAACAAAGTTTCACCCATATTTGACTTATATTGTGACTAATCATTAATTAATTAATTAATTAATTAAATATCTAATGATAAAATATCTCTGTCCCTGTGAACATTCGCCCTTAGGTAAAAGAATTATTACAAACCATAAATTTTGATTGACCTGAAAATATTGTAGGGCCCGATGATGTCGACGGGATTGTCCGCCGTGGAATCAAATACTGACGCGGCTAATATCCAATCCCCAAGGCTGTCTTCGCGACAAGTCTGTAGTGGTCACCACTCGCCAAGAGCTAGAAGCGTCCAAGTTATTTTTTAAACAATGAACAATAACCGATACTAAAAAGCACTCGAGATCAATTTGTTCTCGTCAATCTACACCTTTTTATAGATTTAGTTACGATGAAGACCGTGGACTAAAGCAAAAGTAGCCTACTAAACTTATGACTTTTATATAGCAATTTTTTTGAAATTTCCACTTATGTAATAAAATTTTATATTTACCCATTTATCCTTTTATATACCCGGCCATCCCTTAAAATAGATGAGACAATGTTCAACGTTGTGGCAGGCAAAAAAATAGATAAAAAAAAAAAAAAAAAGACAAAGATAAAAAAAAAAAAAAAAATAAAGGTCAAAAATAATAAACTAGGAAAAAAAAAAAAGAAAAAAATAGGACACTAGAACCTCCAATCCATTTACCACTCACCTTCCAAACCATCGTGATGCTAAACCACCTCCAAACACACGTCCAGACCACCACACACACCAGTAGCACCCCTACGAGAATAAACACAGACATTCCCCCCCTAGTTACCCCCACACCTACGACACCCAAATCGAACCTGACAAACCCAACTCCCGTGTAAAAGCAAAACCCCCACCAGCAGTCAGTGGATATAGTAGTTCTTACACATTTACGCTACACGCCTTACCCTCAAGTGCACAAAATTTCACCCCAGGACTTAACCCACAGCTTAGATCTATATGAAAACATAAAGCGTAACCAGTAATTGAGCGAACGACCTCCTCCCGCTCTAACAGCGGGGGCATAATAGTTTATGATATATTTAGGATGACTTTATCCAAAATCATTAGTTGTGATGATAGGAAAAGTATCATCCCTACCCTTGTTGAATAGAATGAGAGTCAAAACTAAGCAATTAAGTAATCAACCATTAAATAGTATTCTTGTTGATAGCTCAAGCCTCTATTTGTAAATCTAAATAAGTTCATAATCATTTGAATGAAATTGAACACATAAAAATACTAAAAACCATCATAGAATATTCATGTATCAGTAATTACATCAAATCAGTTTTATCTATACACTGTTACTAATATGAACCTAACCTCATCAAGTTTGAACATTATGTACATCGATTAAGTCGAAATAACAAAAAAAATTGTAACCTTTCAGATAACACAAGCATGCATGAAATATAAGAGAGCATAACAAACGTGAACTAAAGATTGACTTACAACTGCAATTGTTGATAATAACTCTGACTCAAGTTTACCCATTTTATAGGTAGATATTTGTTCTCACCTTCCCTATCAAAAGCATAAACTTGTGACAGGCTAAGATAGTCTTAAGCAGTGGCCCATTAGTGCAACTACCTTTTAATTTTTTGGGGGTCAGATATGAGGACATTGAAAATTAGAATATGACCGAAGACAATGTGCAAATGTTTTTAGCGACTTAGTAAGCGTTTTATCTTAAGAAAAATGACACCACTTAATAAGCTACTGTCGTATAATTGATTCAAACAGATTAAATTATTATAAGATAAAAAATTAAATATCATACACTTGTAACGTGACAATGAAACTGGCTAATTATTCCAAGAAAAAATTATCAAGAGAGATTGCGATTTTCTAGCTCGTACATGTGATCAGATCAATGGTCACTTATATCTATTTCTCGTAGGGTCCAGCGATGATGGAATAATTTATCTTGTGTAACTTTTTTATTTTAACTTTGGGTAAAAAAAAATGCTTTCTGTTAAGTACATCCAAAGCTTGCAGGATAACCTCCGACCATGATCTTTTTGTATAAAGAATTGTTGTGATATGAAGTGGCCTATCTATATCGAACGATGGAAGTAAACGAAAATAATTGCATTAGAAATACACGAAACAGCATAAATACATAACAACAATGTGGTTTTCGCATTTGATCATTCTGAATATTCTCATATCAGTTTACTACTAGTTTTATGTTGTGTTCATGTGTTGTTAGGGTTACGTCTAGTGGTGAGTGGTACCCCTCACTCACATTTATTCATAATGTTAAAAGCAAAAATAATTTTTTTGTCTTTAAACACTTTTAACTTATTAAATTTTATATTTTTTTTATGTACTTTCAGTTCTTTAGTTTTATAACAAAATTCAAGAAAAATTAAAAATAAAATTAGAAAAATAAGGAGGTGCCAATATCTATTTAAGGGTGATACGACCCTCAATAAGCAATGCTCTATGTGTGTCAAATCAATTAAAAAGGTGAAAAGATAATATTCCAAATTAGTATAACCGTTACCTTACTATATGGTTAAATTTCACTTTTACACGAAATTATAAAGCCATAACCATATTCCAGTTTTGTCGGCATCGAATATCTAAATCAATAAATCTAAGAGTAGGTCATACATATTTAGAAATATATGTGTATATTGTCGCCTTCACATTATTACCAAAACCATGGTCTAAAAAAGAGGCCTGTGAGCAAAAGTACCACTGAAAGTAATTGCTCACCAAATCTATCATTATATTCATATCATTGTTCCATCATAAACTTAATGTAACTTTTTTTTAGAACGGCAATTTTTATAAAAAAACTAGCAAGCTGCTAGACGCTTACAAAGAAATTAGATAAGGGTTTTTAAACCACTCAATCCAAGAAAATTTAATTCTAACTCTAGATCGGATCCATAAAAAAGACCTAGAAACAATGTCATCAAACATCATAGACTTCGCACGAAAGCCTGGACCGAAAATCGCTTGATTACGCCAATCCCAAATGAACCACCACACAATGTAACAAACGCCTTCGAAAACCTTTTTAAGATTATACGGTAATCTAATACTTAGCATCCAGTCGGTCCATTCTTCGTAAGAGTTAATCTCCTGATATCCCAAATCCCACCACCTCGAGATCTTGGACATGATCTGATTGGATAAATCGCAAGAAAAGAACAAGTGTCTGGACGATTCAACCATACTATTACACATGGGGCAGACTATAGAGCCGATATCCATACCTCTACGAGAAAGATTGAATCTGGTAGGCAAGTAATCATTAGAAACTTTCCAAGCGAGAATGTTGATCTTGATTGGAACCTCTTTAACCCACCGAGTCTTCACATTACCACACGGCAAGAAAGCAGCATCAATAGTTTTCCGAATAGAAGAAACTGAGAACTCCCCCGAGCCCTCTAAAGACCACGTCCATGTGTCTTTTGTATCACTTAGAATGCATCCTTCAAGAATTTCTTTTAGAATCGTAATGCTCTTAAGTTCAGCCCCGCCCCTCGACTTGCGTCTAAAAGACCATTCCAAATCAACATGCGAAAGTTTAGTAGCTACCTGAATATCTTTCATAGACTCAAGCATATAAATTCTAGGCGCCAAGATTTTAAACGCCACATCCCCCCTCCACGCGTCATTCCAGAAAGAAATATTAGTACCATCACCACATTTCGGTTTAATGAAACTAACAACGTCAATACCTTTCAACTTCATGACAGCAACTTCTTGAATAATATTAAGCCAAATAGAGGGGAAAGTAGGTTTCACAGTCTTACCAATCTTGCCATCATCGCCATGTATCGCAGTGATCACTTTAGCCCATAATGAGTTTTTTTGAGTGATAAATCGCCACACCCATTTAAACAGAAGGCCCCTATTTAAAGCGAATAAACTTGCCACACCAAGACCTCCTGCATCCTTTGAAGCCATCACTTGATTCCAGCTAACCCAACTTGATTTTCGAACTTTATTATCTGCACCATTAAAAAATCTAGCTCGAATGCCCTCCATAGTACGTAACACCGCCATAGGCACTTTATATATAGACATATGAAAGATCGGGGTCGAGCCTAAAACTGATTTAAGAAGGGTTAATCTCCCTCCTATGGATATAGTTTTAAGTTTCCATCTAGATAATCTTGTTACCAAAGTATCTATGACATCATTCCAAGCTTTAACTCTCGACATTCGATCTCCCACAACTGATCCAAGGTATTTAAATGGCATTTTTAACGCCATACAACCAATTTGCCGAACAGCATGCTCAACCCTAGACGCATCCACGACAATCCCCATTAATTTACTCTTCTTCATGTTTATACGGAGGCCCGACGCACTATGAAACACTTTGAGCACACGAACAATCGTATCAATGTTGGATTGATTCCACTGTCCCATAAAAATAGCATCGTCAGCATAGAACAAGTGTGAAACGCTCATCGATGAGTCTAATTTGATTCCCGAAAATAATCCAGCATCCACCACTCTTTGAAACGAGAGATGAAGGCTTTCCATGACTAAAATGAATAAGAAAGGAGATAATGGATCCCCTTGTTTAAGACCCTTGAAAAACTAAAATTCTGGCGTGGGACTATCGTTGATCAAAATCAAACCTCTTGATGATTGAAGACAACTATGAATCCACTTACACCATTTGTCTCCAAACCCGAACTTCTTCAAAATGGTATCGACAAAATCCCACCTAACAGAGTCGTAAGCTTTTTCAAAATCGACTTTAAAGATCATAGATTGTTTTTTCTTTTTCTTGCACCACTGAATCACCTCATTTAAAATAAATGGGCCGTCCAAAATTTGCCTCTCTTTCAGAAAAGCAGATTGTGTATCGCTAACGAGGTCTCCTAACACCAAGACAAGACGGTTTGCCAAAATCTTGGCAACAATCTTGTACACACTACCAATGAGGCTGATAGGTCTAAAATCCTTCACCATATTAGCATTCGACACCTTAGGAATCAATGTGATGAAAGATAAATTACCTCCACTCGGGATTCTTTCATGAAGAAAAAACCACTTCACAGCATTGACGATATCGCACTCAATGAGATTCCAGAAACGACGATAAAACCCAAACGTAAAACCATCCGGGCCGGGGGCTTTGTCTGCACCACAATCCCACACCGCTCTTTTAACCTCCTCTTTTGAAACCTCCCGCTCCAAGTCAACAGCCTGCTCGGAACAAATTTTATTTGGGAGCTCTCTATCGAACTGAATTCCGCTCAAATTCGGTTTTTTGAATCGCTGTTTGAAGTGAGTATAGAATTCATTTTTAACTAATTGAGGAGACTCTACCTAGTTGCCATCAACTAACACACCTCGAATTGCTAAGTTGTTTCTCTTTTTATTAATGACGCCATGATAATACTTAGAGTTCTCGTCTCCCTCCACGGCCCATTTGATTTTGGCTTTCTGGGCCACTTCCATAGCTTCAGTTTCTCGATATCTTGCAGAATACGAACAACATCAAATCTTCTAGTAACATCTGTATCTATACCTTCTCCTCTGTCTAAGACTGAATCAAGATTAGTTAGCTCAGTTTTAAGCGTATTCTTCCTACAATTCTTGAGCTCTCTGTACGAACTATTCCAAGCTTTAATTCTCTCTTTCAAAAGTTTGAGTTTTTTCATAAATCTCACATAGGCGTTATTATCAACAACATGAATTTTGTTCCAAGAATCCTCCACAAGTTTATCGAAGCCATCAATCTCGAACCAGTAATGCTAAAACTTGAAAGGAATCGGTCCATAATCATATATGGATTCGCGCATTAAGATTGGACGATGATCGGATAGATACCTGTCCAAAGTCACCGAAGATATACGTGGGCAATTACACAAAAGACTATCGGATACAAGGAAACGATCAAGTTTACTCATCTTTGATGCCGTTTTATGACACCAAGTGAAAATACAACCACCAAGAGGGACCTCAGTTAGGCCGGCTTTAGCAATGAAGTCATTAAACAACTTCGCACCATGTTTATTGAACACCGAGCCGAATCTCTCACTACTATCTCGCACTTCGTTAAAGTCTCCCATAGTAACAACATCGCCATTCCAGTTACATATAGTAAAACACAAATAATCCCATAGAGTCCTCTTTTCACTTAACTCTTGTGGAGCATAAATCGAAATAATGAGCAGCTTTCTACCATTTGGAACCCACACACCACGAACCAAGGTACAATAATCAGATATAGTGTGGTTTAATTTCTGAAACTTGTTAGGATCCCAAACACTTAAAATCCCACCCGACTGCCCGACGGCTTCGCTATACACATAATCGAAATTAAAATTCCCCCAGCACCTTTGAATACACCATAAATCAATGTTCTCCAATTTAGTTTCTTGAAGCGACAAAAAATTAACCTTATTCGAAATACACAACTTCTTTACCCAATCTTGTTTGGCCTTTTGGGCTAGGCCTTGTATATTGAGGGAGAGAAAATTCATCGATAACCACCAGCCACTCCTTGTGATTCGATTATATTTTCCATGTTTTTCATGCATCCCGTCATATCATAACCCATCGTTTGCCCCACGTTAACAAGATCTTCAATTAATTGAATAATGGATCCACCCGTTCGAGGTCCAGTAGATTTCTTAAAATGCCCAGAACATGTGGATTCATTTGCGTCAATATCCGTATCAATTCTGTCTTGATTTTATGAAACAAAGAACTCTCCTTCTTCTTTATCTCCATTGTGACCACGCTCAACTGGCTCCACATTAGAAATGTTAATGTTATCTTCTGCGTTATCATTTGGTGTGAACCCAGGTGGGTATGTAGGACTATTCTGCGAATCACCTTCGTTATTAGTAACTTTCTTCTTTTTATTAAGTAACTCGTAAACTCCAAATGGATCTTCCGACTGTGGTTTACTATGTGGTATGTAATTAATATCATCAAATTTGTCCATATGTTCGCCCTCGAATCTTGTTTCAGGGATTGCTTCACTATCACTCTCCCCTTCCAGGTCACTACATTTCCCCACACTCTCCCTAGGACCTTCATCAACCTGTGTTCCATCATTAGACTCGAAATCATCATCATCACAATCATCCTCAAAATCCGGCACCCATCCAGGGATTTCGATGGCACGAACCCAGCAAGTCTTACCACGGTACACCATCTTAAATGACTCTACCACACCCATATTAATTTTCGTCCGAATGCATAATCTAATACTGTTATATCCTCCCTCTTCTAGATCCTCCACATTAAGTAAATTACCCCACCTAGATGCAATTCGAGTGAAAGTGTTTTTCGACCACCATTTACATAGAACCCCCTCAATTTCAACCCATATAACTCTCTCCTCTATCATAAATTCTTTATGGGCTTGACCAATTTGGGAGAACCAAGATCCCACAGATTTATTCCCGTGAAAGGCCTTCATGGTCTCTTCCTCTTGAAACACTATCATCACCCAAAAACCTCCCATATATTTCAATTCGATATTACCAAATCCTTCTTTAGCTAGAACCATCTTCAAGTTGGTTAGGGATGCAAATTCCGTGACCTTACCCAACAAGCATAATGAAAACTCCTTGTTATTCAGACATGATTCATCCAAAACCATAGTAGGTGTACCGTCAATAGTCTCCTTCACACCAGTAGTTTTTTTCACAACATTAGCATATGAATTAGCCGAGCTATTGAGACCACCTCCATTCTTAATACCGCCACCATTTGACACATTCGTCCCCTTATTCAACCTCTGATAATTATTCTTCCCCGAATCTCTTTGGTATCGAGCAACATTAGCATGTAATTTTAACTTCCCAATCCACACAGTACACAAATTATTAACCAAACGCTCCATATCAAAGACGTTAATAAAACGGACGAATCCAAATCTCTTGCCTATTTTTGATCTCCTGTCGGGAATGTAAGTATCAACAACATGTCCATAAACCTTGCAAGTATTCCACAAATCCTTAGCACTGAATTGCTCAGGAAAATTAGTGACAAAGACTGACGATGAAATCTTCTGAACGTCATCCTCTTTTGACCTCAGACTGCTCATATTAACCATAGCTAAATGCCAACCTCGAACAAATAACCAAAACCCAGAAATAGATACACCAAACACGGATATGATAGGGCTTGGAAAAATTCAAAGAAAAAAAAACGAAAATACGATCTAAAAATAAACCCTAATGAATTCGTCGATCCTTGATAAAAATAAATTTGAGAAAATCAAAGAAATCGTTAAAGAATCATTACCAATAGATGAATACCAAACAAAAACAGAGATCAATCAAAGATTAAACCCTGATCTTACTGGCTACGTCGAATCTATTGCACACAATCCAGGAACAACAATCCAAGACTCTCCTCATAATCTATCGTTATAAAGTGAATGAAAAACAAACAGGGAATAGATCAAGAACAGAAAAATAAAAAATAGTTTGGATTGAAGGGAGGTCTATTGGTAAAGATTAGGATGAAATTAAAGATTGAAAGATGATTAATTGGATAGAAAAGTGATCGGAAATTGGGGATCTGGGATGATCGCCATCAAACTCGAATTGACTTTAAGTGATTAGTTAACAAAACATTGCATATGTAGTAGACTGTAGAGGATCTAGTCAGTCAAATAATTAACCAAAAAGTCAGATTCAAAGCCGCAAAATCCCACCAAATCTCCCTACTTCCCTCGATATGAAATATTTGTTTAATACGACAATACTCTTGATGGTTGTCGTAAACTTACACTTAATAATGCATGATGTACATCATATCAATGCAAGATGGCATTTTTATAATAAACCATAAACTAAATATTAACTTTTAATTAACAGAAGAGTATTATTGGAATTTTTAATTTACTACTTTTCAAAAACTGCTCCTATTAAATAGGTACATCCCTAATTTTCTAGTAACTCAATTAAATAGGGAAAATAAAACCTCTTTCTTCCATATCTTGTTTATGTCTTCATCTTTATATCCACATCTCAGATCTATAAAAAACTTCCCAATCTCTTAATAAAAAAACAAAGTCATTCTTAAATCATCATTTACCTTCATCAAAAAGTTAGATCTATCACATGCCTCTATTCTTCATTTCATATACGAATCACCCCCCAGTCGAAACCCTCACCCATCTGTGTAACCGTTACACCCAAACCTTTGATTTACGTAACCAATCCCATAATCCCCTGTTTTATCAAGTGGTGTTCTTTTTTTGGGATCTGACATATCTTAAAAACTACTAAAGCCATTGAGCATATTGGTTTTGGTGTATTTTTAAGATCTGAACATATTGGATTTACATGGACATTGTTACTATCTTCATTTCTTCTTTGCCATGTAAAACAACTGTGACCAAGAAAATTCAATAGTGAAAACAAGTGCTACCACTTTACATGCTGAAGATAAAAATTAAAAAAATGATGACCAAGAGAATTGGTGACGTCAAAAAGGTGAATGATAAAATGTTATTTTTATGCTTTTGTACATCTTTGTTGTTTTTTTACTTTTAATTAATAGATCTTTATTAGCATTATGTCAATTATAAAAATATAATGTGTGGTAGAGCAACTATACAAGGAAGAGCATATTAGGTCATAACTTTTTTATACAAATGTAAATTATAAAATGTGAAGCGTTCGTTATGCTTGGCTAAAGTGATTATTATATGTATTTCGTCTAAACAATGGTTCAACAATTTTAATAGTCAGTCATGATTTTTTAGTGGTCCAATAGTGGTCCAATAGAGGATTAATCTAAGAGAAATTTATAATATAGATTAACAACTATCATCTTTTAGTAATTTGTCGTATTTGATTTTAAATATCACCGAGTCTAAATGATATACTAGTCATGATTAGTACACTAACATGACTATTATAAGTATAGATTCGTTTAATTGTCATGGGTCACGAGTTATAGTTCGCACATATATGTTTTTGTATATGGCTTATTCTATCAACCAGTTTTCCAATTAATTTAACATGGCATAATTTGATATAACTAGTTTTTTTATATTTGTTTTAGGGGATGACTAAATCATAGGAATGACGGTGTGTGATGAAAATGATCAATGGATGCACCCTTACTTTTAGATGGCGTGCATAAATATTTTCGAAGCTATACTTATATGTTCTCGAAGTTGAGCATATATGTTCTCGAAGTTGTGCATATATGTTCTCGAAGAGCTCACGCATGTTATTTCAAGAGTGCACATTTATATTTAACAATATACATTTGTATTTGAATTGTATTTAAATGATATCAAATTTTGTGTACTGTATTTATATTTATGTTTTTGTTTTCTTATAAATGTAGAGATTAAATGTACATATTTATGTTTTTTTATAAATTTTTGAAATAATGTACACTAGAAATATATGTGTAAGTATCATTTTAAGAAAAAAAACACATATGCATTTTTTTTAACTTGTATGCAAGAAACATTGATGAATTTCTATAATATTAAAAAAAACATATATGCACCTCATTTTTTTGAAATATATTTGCTGAAAAGATTAAAAAATAAAAAAATTAATTCTGAAACAAATAAAAAAATAAAAAAATAAAAAATTAATTCTAAAAATTTAAGGCTT
>BQNB010052425.1:27880-40497 GCA_026074375.1 Tanacetum coccineum
CCCTTGTGTAAACCTAACCGGCAATAAAATAAAGATGATGACGGTGAAGGGTACACAAGTTCACCCGCTGTAATAATCCCTTGGCAAATAGATGTCCTTTAGGGAACCAAATTGTCCAGTTTTACATAGCACGCGACACAAGGGGACAAGTAAAAGTAAAAGGCTAGAAATTAAGTCACAAGTAAAAGGCTAGAAATTAAGTCACAAGCATAAACCCACACAAAATCAGGAAAGCAAGTGAAGTGGATTAGTGAGAACAAACCGGCAGTCACGACGAAGATTACGAACTAGCAGACTGGTAGGAAGATCCCTATCACGACCACGTCCACCACCACCACCACCTCCTCCTCCTCCTCCTCCTCCACCATAGCGACCCATTGGACTAGGAGAGTAGCATCTTCCACCCATTTTCAAAATTGGGTTTTAATTGGATCACTTGGTATGGGATTGGGTATTTTGATGTTAGCCATTGGATCATAATGAAATCAAACGCCACGATTTGCTCCCTTGATCTTTAAAGATTCAACATATATATTTGGTCCCACACATTTTTCATGACAACAAATATATTTGGTCTGTGGGTTTTAGAGTAGTGACACAGCAAGTGTTTGATGAAATGTATGCGTAGATATCGTTGAGTATTATATGGTAGTTGCAGATTGACTTGGGTTTTGTTTTGAGGTTGTTATGTATACTATAAGATTATAAGCCTAGCCACATTTTGAGGTTGCATGCTCTTCGAGACCATGTCCTTGTCTGCCAATTGAGGTATAATTTACTAGCTAATGATAATCTTATATATATTGTCCAGCTTTGCAGTTCCTCAATAAGCTTATCTTTTTGTTATATATCTACCTAGTTGATAACATACATTAGTACATTTAACGCACACCAATTGTTGAAATAAATGCACATGATTAGATGTTGTTTTGTTGTAGAAAATCACTTGAATAATGAAAAGGATCTATTAACTTTTTGTATTTATGGGAAAACTGAAAAGATTATTCTATCCATATTGGTGGTTAGTTTTCTTAAACATTCTTATCTTATCAAAATCACAAACTATGACTCTATACGTATGGTTTAAATTGATATGGAAAATAAGAATTAAAATCGGCAATGGGCCTTTATAGCAATAGCAAATTCACATTCTCCTATTGACCTTTGGGAAATTAAGGTGTTGGCATAAAAATCCTATACTGACCCATTTCAATAGCTAATTCACAACCATGAAGATGAAGCATAATATTTATAGATAGAAGAGTCTTTTAGAGCATCCAGTAGAGATGCCCTTACCCTCTTCTTTAATGCTATCGTACTTCAGATTGCTACCTGACATTACTTACTACAAAAATGGCCATAGAGCCCTGTTGAAAAGAGCCATAGAGCCCGGTTTTGCCTAGGGGCTTAAAAGGGGAGGGACATAATAAGCATTCTCAATCATTAGTGTTTAACGTACAAAATAGGGTAAAGTGACACACGACGAGACAAAATACAGATTCATACTAGAGTTTCGCATCTGCTGATTAATGCAGTTTATCAAGTGAAGTTCCATTCATTTTAACTGGTAATTTCATATAATATACGAGGAAATTGTTGCTTTCATGTCTAAAATGTTCCACCAAAGTTCAAGAAACTTTCAAGCAATGAGAACATGAGATTAATGTTTTAATTGATCAAGTCAACTAGATGTAATTAGGAAGAAATATACAAAAGAGTAAACTTTTGTAAAATGACATCATCATGTGGGTCTTTACTAAAATCATTTGGTTTGATGTTTCGCATTTGTTTATTCGTTGATTATATTGAATTCTCTTATTATGATATCTAATGCGAGTTGACGGATGTCCAAATTATCACTGGATTTCGAATCAAAATAAATGTAATCATTAGCTGATGTTATGGTTACCACCGATAGTTTAATAAACTAATATCAATTTTATCTATCTTTCATTGTATTTCTAATTTCGTTTTAAACTTCTTTCCAGTTATAGGTTTGGCTATGCTTTTAGATCACAGAAAGCTATTCCAATTGGTACCAGATGACGTTAAGCATATGTGGAACGAGTGGGTCCTACGTGGACTTATTGTGATCAGACTTGTTTCACAGATCACCTTAACTCTACTAGGAAATGAACGGAAATACAATCCAAGAACAAGAGTTAGAATGGCTCTCTTTGCCTACTTATTAGCATTAGCTGTTGCATCATCAGTGCTTGGTGTTATTACCCTAACCGCCTTAGACGTATGCAGCAACACTTCTCATTTCAGTTCAGAAGATATTTACAAACAAAACACAAGTCAACTCATGTCTTTTTGGCACCCTTTCTTCTCCTTCACCTTGGTGGTCCAGATTCTATTACCGTCTTTGCATTGGAAGATAATGAGCTTACATTAAGACACTTTGTTGAGATTGCGTTTCAGTTTCCAGTCTATTCTTTCATTAAATCAGGATAATAAAGCAACACGTGGCATAATTTTAGACTAAACACCTCATCATGATGTGAGGTGTCAAATAGTGAGTAATTTTCGTGAAGTAGTTATTTTGGACGTGATACTTCTGTTTCAAAAAGTAACTGAACTTGAATCTGTCTCCTCATAAAAATGCCTCAACTCCCTTCAACCTTCTATTATCTTTCCTTCCTTCATGAAATCGATTAAATAAAGATTATTACACATTCAGGGGGCGGGATTATGTGTGTGATCCCTTTTTTCAGCTATACACGTGTTACAGCTTCTTCATCCTCCATTTTCTAAATCCCAACCTAAAAACACACACCGCCCCCGACACCATTTCCTTACTAAAATTCAAGAAACGAGCGTATTTCACATGGAGAAGAAAATTGCATATAACAGGTATGCCTAAATCAAATAGTAAGTTTATTACCTTTAACTAATTTCTCAATTTTGAGTATTCTTTTAATTTTAGGGCTTTTTTTTTATTTTTGGGTGTTTATAGGTAGGTATCTGAACAAATGGGCAGTAACTCATTTTGAGGTTTTTTTTTTAATTTTTAATTATGAGTTCTGGGTTTCATAAAGAATGATTTCTTACTAAAAAAAATTATTGATTTTTGCAGTGTGGGCATTTGAGACAGAAACTGAGTGTCGGTCCCTTATGGAATCAAAATGATATCTCGGTGTCTTTATTCCGTCACAAGCCAACGAGTTCAAAACTTTTAAGATCAATGTGTGTATGTGATCACTCGATTATATATATCTCAACTGTTATATGATTTTGCAGTTAAGTGATTATTATAAAATGCAGGTGGATAAAATGGAGGAGATTGCTTAAAGGAGAGTATGGATTAGAAACGATGTTGTTTCACGGGATTGACTTGACGCAATTGGAGGGTTCTCACGCGTTGTTGCTACAACAAACACAAGCCAAAATACACCAGAACAAAAAGGTTGGTTCCGCTGCCTTTTTCATTAGTCTAATAGGTTTATTTTCTTAAGAATCTATGGCATAGTTGAGAAAAGAAACAAAAATAATTAGAGTAAAGTATGCTAATTATGAGCTCGAATTTAAGTTGGTAAATATGCTGATTTTTTTGTCTTGTGACATACCTTACCATTTGACCTTGGAAATGATACCGAGAATGGATATCGTGTGATGAGCTTTAAGTGCCTTTTCTGACCTATTAGTAAAGAATTAAAATGTTAAACTTACATAGAAGCATTATAATTGGCGCGTAGTACTTGGATCTGCATTAGAGGTGTTTGTCGTTGCGAGTTGTTGCTTTAGGATACAAATTGGTCATTATTCTTATTTTTCAATAGCGATCACCATGTTTGTGGGCTTCATCTTTTCTGCTATGTACTGTGTTGCAGTTGCTGCTCTTGAAATGCTTGGTACTGGAATGGCTATAGATGCTTACGGTCCAATATGTGACAATGCTGGATGCATAGCTGAGATGGCTGCTATGAGCCACGGAATCCGTGAGAGAACCGATGTCGTCGATGCTGCTGGTAAAACGCGTGAAAGTAATGGTATATTTTCTAGAAGGCCACTATAAATCACTACCTTTGCTTTTGTAAGCTGTTGCAAACAGTTTTGATTCTTTTGCACTGACCAACATTTAAGGATATTAGCTCTTAGTGAAATACCTAAACTATGTAAATCAACAGGTATTGAGGAGTCGATGGAGCAGCTCATGAACACGAAAGCAAGACATGGGCGGGTCGTCATAAGGCAAGTGTTTTAGATGTGTAATGTATAGATATAATAGATACAATCATAATGTGTATAACTAAATGACACCAAACTGTCTCCCATAGGAACTTCTGTTCAAATTGTTCATCGAAATGTGTACATAAGCTTTAGTTGTTTAAAGAGATCGAGCTTTATCCATACATTGTTTCCCACTTCATTCTTCCATAAGTGAGGACGTAAACTTTATGATTTCACCCGTTACCCAACCCGCTAAATCAAGGGCTGCCATTCTGCTATGTTGATTTTCAGTTATCACTGATGAATTGGATAAGCACAAGATTAACCAAAATTGTAGGATGACCTAACTTGACCCACACCGCTTCAATTTGTAACATTTGTTATTGGACTCCACTTATGTGTTTATTGATGTGCTAACTTGGTTTATGTTTTTTATCAGGTATGTTGAGTAATGAGCAAGAAGATTTGAGTTGAAGATCTCGAAACTTCTCACAGTGCTCCTACGTGTGCACACAACAACAGGTATGTCAAAGTCTTTTTCTTAATAGTAGTTTAGACAATTGGCGTTATGAAATTATTAATGCTAAGTGTATTATGTGCAAGCATGATTAAACCTAGCTTTTATTGCAGCTACTTTTGAAAGTGGCCACTTCCTGTCGTAATAACATGAATGCATTGTCAGTTTTCACATATATCATATTCAAGATGGTTACCATGATGATGATTTGTTTTATAGTGAGGAAACCTAAATAGTGCGGTATAAAAAAAGGGAATGGAAGATTTCGTCGATACTACCTGATGTGCAAAAATATATATGACAAACTTGCACACAGATTTGGTTAAACTCAGATCTTCATCTATATCAGTCAGTGCTTTTTCCCTTTACAGAACCATTTTCCTTATGCGAAAGCAATAAATTTCAGCTTATCCAATCTAAACTTTTCAACGGCACGTTTACTGACGGTTTTTGCGAATTTTTGTCAAAAGTATGTCGGATTTCCCTATTGTAAAAATCTATGTTACTAATATGTGTTGTTAAGTTTTGGAGCAAATGAGTTAGTTCATAGGCTCATAGCCAACATATAAGCAATCAGAGACGGAGCCAGTAGGGGGGCTGGCGGGTACTTGGCCACCCCCAACCTGCCCAACTAGCCCACCTCTTAGTTGTGTTTATGATTAAAACATACACTATATAAGATATTGAGCTTATCATTAAAGGCTTAAAAAAGAGGGGGTTTTTTCTTTGATGGGGGAAGATGACCTATACGTGTTTATTTATGGGCCAAGAAAAAATATTTTTCCTTTGTCACTATATTTAAAAGTGAAGTTTGAGTATGGTCCTTTCAAACTTTAATACTCGACAAATGCCGAAGTTAACTCTAATTTTATATATGTTGTTCAAAATCTTTTGTTGCAGTCTTGGGGTTTATTTAAAAAGAAAAACTCAGAGTTATATATGTTGTTCAAAAACTCAGAATTCTACATACAACTTTTTGAAGTTCCATTCAGCATCTTATGTGATTATTTTTTAATAAACTAAAAAAAATTCAATGCATAGTGAAATGAAACTCTCCTTTTTATGAATACTCAAAGTTACGCTCATCTATTAGTTGTATGTACAAATCATATTATATACTTCGTGATGGCCTCCCTTAACTCAAATTGCTGGCTCCATCAGTGTAAGCATGTAACTACGACTTGGTCTTGAAAAATAAAAAAATCAATACAAAGTATAGCCAAGTTTCTAAAATTCAGATATCTAATATACGTCACTAGAACAAATGTCAAGATGTTGTAAACATGCATGAGCTTTTCCCCTTAAATGATCCTCTAATCATATGGATGGCTACAAGCTTACACCTTAGTATAATATTCTCCCAGAACAAAAGGAAATCAGTCCCATAAACATGCTCAAAGGTGTTCAGCTATATCATATTGAACTAGAAAGAATATTAATAACACATAACAGTTCTTATTTAAAATCATATTAATTAATAGAATTTAGAAACAATAAAGGGAATATCGGCTACAACAGAAGACTTTAGTGATGGGAAATACACTAATCAACGTATTAGGTAAAAACAACCAAACGCCAACGTATTGTCAATATTTGTTACTGCGCGAGCATAATTTTTGCAACACTTTCCGATTACACTTAACTATTTATTTCTTCTTAGAGTTAAGTACATTTTTGGTCCTTGTGGTTTGGTGCGAGTTCACTTTTGGTCCAAAATTCAAAAAAAGTTCACTTTTGGTCCAAAAACATAGTTTCTGTCCACTTTTAGTCCAATCCCTTGAATTTGCACTAAAAATTTTGGACTAAAAGTGAACCGAAACTATGTCTTTTGGACCAAAAGTGTAACGAAACTATGTCTTTTGGACCAAAAGTGGACCGAACCTATGTGTTTTGGACCAAAACCAAACTTTTTTTTATTTTTGAACCAAAAGTGAGAAAATGCACCAAACCACAGGGACCAAAAATGTACTTAACTCTTCTTCTTATATAATGTGGTGGCTGCAATTGTTATCCTTTTTTTAAGTGCAGTTGAGATATTTTTTTTGAATGGTGACATTGTTTTCGCTTTTTGTTCTAGAACCGCGGATCGCATCATTTTTTGACAGAATACCGATAGGTGTACGTATGTGATCGTCTGTAATGACCTAGCATACTCGATGGACGTTCCACCATGCATGTGGGTAAGACGTGATCAATCATTATTATTGTTAGTCTAGAAATCTGTTTCTTTGATTTCATAACTCTATTTGGTGCAGGTTAAGTGCTTAAAAAACACCAACTTGGTAACACAAATAACAAAGCATTAGCTACAGCAACTGGTCCAATTGTGAGCCATTTATCTATTACTCATATCTTTAACTATATGAACTGTTTCAGGTTTGATTTATATTTCCGCCAAAATCCATTTGGTGTATGCTATACAAGTAAGCTAAACCAAACGCTCCTTTTTTCCACCTCAATCGTCCTTTCGTGATATTTTTTGCGTAGATCTGGAAACTTGCTTACTAATTTACTGTGAAAATTTGTGACTGATACATTTATATAACCAAGCTTTATTTATCGTTGATTTTTGGCGCTGCAGGTACGGGTGAAACACACAGTTGTTTGTACCAAGGAGGAGTTGAACGTGAGGCCTCTGACATTTTAGCGACGATAGTCACAAGCCATATACCATTAGGCTGCTACCGAGTGGTTGTGGGTTTGGGGTGAAACAAGACAGTTTTTTGGTACGGGTGAAACACACAGTTTTATAAGACTTTGATTTATCCTATAATTGGTCTTTAGTCTACTTTCTTTTCGAGAAATTTTCACCTAACAAATATGTGCCTTCATCACTAAAAAAGTATTACATGTTTGTGTTTGTACCAAGTTTGAGTTTCACTTTTTAAAATCGAGGGCGGTGGCATTTCTCTAATCAGAACTTCAAAGGGTACTTGAAGTTATTTCATTTATGAAAAAAAAATAAGAGCTTTCTTAGACGTTGCAAAGAAAAATTATCCATATAAATGTTTGAAGAACATACCAATTGCAAGTAGTATAACCATTTCAGTTTGTTGGAGTATTAGTTTATGCACGGCATTATGACGCCACCAATTCAGCAACATGCTAGTGACTACTGTTATTAGTGCATGTTATGATGCAACGTTTCGTACAGGTTGTTCAGTTACCTATCTACATCTAATATAATCTCATCTAATATAATCTCACATGAAGTCAATTATTCGATGTGTTTTATTAATATTGTTTAGTTGTCACTATTAGAAGCTATTGACTACTGGTTTGGGTAAGTATGACACATCTTGGTAGCACTTGCCCGTAACTAGAGTGAGGGTATAAAAGTGGCCGGACTTTGCTGTTAAAAAAAAGCATGACACATCTTTTGTTTATTATTCAAAATTTAGACATGTTGTAATTTGCACAGGAAAGAGGAGTACTTAGGTCATATCATGACATGATTGAGGATTGAGGTGCTTGAATTGGCTTTAATTGTTGTGTGAATATGATGCTAGCGAAAATAAAGAGGGTGCATAGAGTTATAAGGTGTATGTGTGAGAAAGGATTTCCGCTCCACAGTAAATCTATTTTTCTATATTTACATTATAACGAGGCTCAATTTAATGACAGCGTGTTTCTATCAATTTTCTTGTAGCGGATATAATCCGGAATTTACTTTTCTGGTAATTTTGTGTGTGTTAGTATAATAAATTTCATTTGGGAACACGAGAACATAATGTTAATAAGTTTAGGAAAAGGATACAATTACTCAAATACGTAACCATTAAAAGGACACTGAAAATGACGAAATATATCCTTCAAACATTTTTCTTATATGTATTTATGTTTCATTCTTTCTTTTTCGATAGAATAACTGAATCATGTATAATGTTTTCTTGATGTTGATCGAATTGGATGTTTGGTGGTTTTTTATGAGGTACTTAAATGTTTTATTACTGTTAATCTACGGGTTGAATCTAAAGCACAGGTCAGCTTTAACCAATCGTACGTGTGCCGATTATGCTATAATTAATGTATATTTGAATCTTAAAACATAAATTTTCCAATCTTAGTCAGATATTAAGAAAACCGTCCATCGGACGGGATGAGACCTAGTAGCTCTTTATATCTTCTTGTTGTCCTGGCCAGGCTGTTCTGATCTCCCTAAACTAAGTGTATTGGTTTACTTAGCAGGTTTCATCAATTGTTTTGGACATATTAAGGCTCTACGTTTAGTAAAAACTGAGAATCTTCGTGACTCGATGCTTGGTCCTCCTGACGCGGGTCCCAATTATCCTAAGTTTTTGGAGGATTTACTGTTGGCGTAAACGTGGGGGAGGTCGCTGAACTCTCCCATACCGTCAATATTCATTTATATCCTGAAGAAGGTAAAGAAATATCTGAAGCTTATGATCTATTATAAACATTCAAACGGATTTTTGTTGATCTTATCCTTACGTTTGAGGATATGGATAGTAGTCAACCTTACTTCTGCCATCTTAAATCAAGTAACGCTTTCCGTGTTGTTGAGATTGAACTTGGATTTTCGTTTGACATGCTTTACATTGAGGCTAATGTGGTTTATATATTTAGCGGGCTTTTGCTTCGCCTTACTAGCATTTCTGTCCTTATTCTGGTACGTGCGGGCGTCCATTTTCTTTGTACAATCGACGATTATCGCTCGACTGACATCGTCATTACTTACCTGTAAGTCGGTACAGCATTGATATTGGATATCTTTGCAGTAATAACCATGCTCCGCTCTGATTGGACAGATCATTGGTTTCTTCGGAAAAACCTCACTCCGTAAATCCTTATACTCCCATTCTTAAGGCAACCGAATAAACAAAGGTGGTCCGGTTCTATGGCACAGTTTGACCTACTAAGTGTTGCTCTTGACGAGAGACCTACAACAAAGTTTCTGACAACCTAAAACAACTAATTTACTCTCAGTTTCACGAGTATATGGTTGTCAACACCAATCTCAAAGAGTTATGTACTCATAAAGGTAGTTTTTTGCTACAAAATAATGAGTGTGACAATCTTCTATGGAGTATCAATAAAGTTGAATTTGATCAAAGCATTCTTATATGGTATTCAGATGTTGGCAATCATGATGGTTCCGATAATGATATATGTCGTACGGAAAGCAATTGTGACATACCCTGTTATGTTGCCAATAGGTATTGGCATGATCAGGTATACGACACATGTGCTAAAGCAAACCGTTTTTCAAAGAAAACGGCCTTGTTACCCAAAAAGTTGAAGCATGTCTTAACCTGCTGGAAGTGGATTCTCTTGAAGTGTTTCCTAGTAAAGTGAAGGGGGATCGATGCAAATCTGTATTGTTTGATGGTTGCAGGCTTGCATTAACTTTGAAAAAGATGGAAAAAGAGCGTATGGATCGAAATCTTAGCTTACGCTGCTACTCACTGCAGAGGATTTCACCACCAGCAGCAACTTTGAAAAAGGTGGTGAATTTCTGACTCATGTTTGGCTACTGATGGCACATTTAGGAATCACCGAGCAGTTCCAGGTGTCCCAAGTCCATGCTAGAGCTAAATTAAATGTGTTATAAAGCATAACTGCGATTTACACCCCCAGATTCTTTCATTATAACTAATAAATTTGTAGATAAATATTGCGTACATTGCAATGTTGTGTTTTCAATAGTGGACACAACAGATCTTGTAAGTTCTTTTTCATCTATCGTCATATGCACTGTGAAACCTAATTAACATATGCTGTAATAAGATTATATAAAATTTGTATCATGGGGTTTAAAGATGAGTATTGGTATTAAAACCAGGAATGAGATGTACAACATATGACTGTACAGGAACTAATGTACCACTAGACTTCCTGTTAAGAGGTTGGCTATACATATCAGTGCAATAATTTTCAAGATAAAATAGTGATTAAAAATAGAAGTTTATAACACCCATAAGTGGCGTGCAAATAGACAGGGAATTAAGAAGTCACCAACAACAGAGGAAAACCAATAAGCATATTGGTTAGTCTCGACACCACAGATGTTACCGACTCTACCTAAACTTGATGTGTATAATATTCAACTGAAGTTCAAGAAATTTCAAGCAACAAGATTGATTCTTTAGTTCAAGAAAGTTCAAGACTATTAGAGTCAATATATGAGGCTTTAACCGGCAAGGATTTTTATATGAGGCTATACCTTCCTAGCTTAAATGTAGAAAAACAACACTTATAAATCAGAATACCACAATGTATAAAAACTGAAGTTTCAGTTTATCTAAAAGTGGGGGAGTAGAAGTGTAACTTGTGGATATTAAGTTGACTTTTGGATATGAAAAGATTAAGTAAACACATCATGTAGACCTGTTCTTCCATTGTTGATTGCATTCATCTCCTCTGCTTCTTAACCAATTGGAAAACCTGTAAGTCATCCATTCCTTGTACTCGTTACTTTTTGTTTATTTCATAGTTTTTTTGGTAATCATTTCTACATCTATTATTCTTATTTTTGCTGTATTTTTTATCATTTAGATATATATTATGTACTAAGATCATGATCATTTTTTCAAAATGATTTAATGGTTAAAATCAAAATCATGATAAGAAGTGTCTTAAAATAATCAATTTTGAACAGACAGTCAAACAAACTTCTAGTTATGGTTGTATTGTATGGATACTTTTGGAAAGTCAACATGCATATATTTGTGTAACCAGAAAGCTGGTTTTGGGGTAAAAATCAGTTGAACCCACCATTAAACCAGGAACCGGGAGCTCAGCCGGGTCGATCTAAAAACCGGTTTCAAAAATATTGATATATATGACGTAACTCATGACTCTTTCTATGTTTTTGTTTTGAAAATATCAATAAAAGCTTAGGCAACCATCCATTTAGGATTTAAACAAAAATAGTCCATCTTTATTACTTAATGTATGCATGTACGATATGACATGGTTTAAGTCTATTTTAATTGAGCTAGTAACCAAGTGAATCATTATGTTGTTAATTTATTTACTTTTCATTCTACATATTTTTAATCTTTAACAAAAGTACTCTCCTAATGAAGTTATCAGCAAGTATCATGGTGTGAACATATGCCCTGCACTTAATGATTCTTTCATGTTCAATTGGTTTTACATCTACTTATTACATGGAAATCCAGATCCTTTCATATCATTGATCATGGCTTCCTCTTCCATTGCCCATCGATGGAAATATGATGTGTTTGTAAGTTTTAGAGGTGAGGATATCCGTAGAAACTTCATGGATCATCTATTTAATGATTTCAAGCAAAAATTGAGAAGAGATATCTCCTCATCTCTACAAAGCCATTGAAGAATCGAGGTTTTTGATTGTTATCTTCTCCAAAAATTATGCTTCTTCATCATGGTGTCTCAGAGAACTTGTTAAGATACTTGAGTGCATGCACAATAAAAATCCCAAATATGAGGTTCGGATTATCTTTTATGATGCCAAGCCTGATGTAGTGAGGAAACAAAAAAGGAGTTATGCAGAAGCGTTCCGTAACCACGAAGTTTCAAATATTGCAGAGGTTGGTAAATGGAAAGAAGCTTTATCTAAGGCAGCTGATCTATCTGGATTTGATCTCCAGGGCATGACAAATGGGTAATTTTCTTTTATGTTTGCTGTTTTCTCACAAACACCTTATTACTAAAGCTTAACACTGTTGATTTTTTTCCCTTTTATGGTTAATAGGTATGAGTCCAAATTCATTGATTGCATCTCCAAAGACATACTCAAAAAATTATGTGATGGGCCCTTGCATGTTGGTGAGAACCTTGTTGGCATAGATTTCCATTTCGACAAATTAAACTTGTCACGCTTCGTTGGGTCAGATAAGGTTCACATGATTGGAATATGTGGCATAAGCGGAATAGGAAAGACGACCCTTGCCAAAGCTATTTATAACTTGATGTATGTCCA
>BQNB010052426.1:0-25225 GCA_026074375.1 Tanacetum coccineum
TTCCGGTGAGTGGAATTGAACATATGACACCACATTGGCATGGCCCATCTTTCTGTTTTTTCTGCCGCCTGGAAGATTTTTAAATGATCTTCCGGATCTTCGCTTCCGTTGTATGTTGGCATTCGTGTTTTTGGGAAGTTGAAATGAAGGATCCGAGACGTTACGGATCGGTCTCGACACATACCCAAGGTTGGGATAGGTCGTCATCTTCGATGCCAGGCTTCTGCTTTCGTGACTTAGACCTCCAGTGCCCCCCTTCACTATCTTCGCTTTCAGAGTGATTTTCCGTATACCTTGAGCTTTCCTGACGGCTATCAGAGTGTGCGGATATACTCCGTCCTCTGCTTCTGAGTCTCTTGAACACGGTGCTTTCTCTTCTTTCCTTGCTCTTGTATTCATGCCTTGGTGATCTTGACCTTTCGCGCCTCAACCTAGTGAAGAGGCTAGGATTGTGGCGAGGGCTGCGAGAGCGTCTCTGTCTTCTTGGCGATATTGTCCTGGATTCAGAATACGTTGATTCCTGCGCCCTAGTACTCTTCTTCCGGGCATCGCCAAAGTCAAGTCTCGCTTTTACTTCCTCCAGCTTTTCTTTCTTTCTCTTCTCATACTCATACTTATCTGCCATAATTGGTAGTAGTTTCTTATAGTGCTTTCCGCATAACTCTTCGAGATCTACAGCGGATGTAGTTCTCACGGAGCCCAGGGGGGTTTGTTTGTTCTTCCCTGTCTTATTCCGCACATCAGACTTGGGATGGCTAGGGGTAGGTTGTTCGTGATTGCTCATGGTGAGTATTTTCAAGGAACGCAGTTATATCGGTCCCACGGATGGCGCCAACTTGTTAGTACAAAAACCGTGTATGGGGGTGAATATGGGTCTAGATTATTTGGTGGATTGGGCCGGTGAACAGGCTATGATGTGGATCGTGTACTAATCCAAGTAATGAAGAGATAATCTGCACAAATAATAGTAAACCGTTAGCCTTACCGCGGGGCAGACCCTACGATTAAGCTCCGGCGTGAAAGTAAGTATACATGTTTGTCAGAAAATGTCAGAGTATATGTGTGTATTAATGATCAGACAGAGTGTACCTTTTTGGGTGTGAAATGACCCATATTTATAGGCAAGCCTAATATTAGGGTTTCCTAATATTTCGCTTACGACTGTTAGTAGCCGGAGTGGGTCCCTTGTCAGGCAAGGGTCCACATGTAATCGTGTCTGCGGACGTGAGTATCCTTCCGCGGTTCGTGTTTGTCCGCGAAGGTGTAACGGTTGCGGCTTTAAAAGGTACTCACGTGCGTCTTTGGAATATTCGGAGCGTAACCCCTGTCAGGCTTAGTAGTTCGGCTATTTGTTGTATTGGGCCTGGGCCCATATGTGTATATTATGAACCAAACCCAGTAAGCTTGGTGTTCATACTATACGTCATCAGGATTTGTTTAATATGGATAAGTTATATTTTCGTTTACCTATTTTGCTGCATTACTAAATTCAGATGTGGTGACGGAATTCAATGTCTGCTAGAGTATGCCTGCAGGTTCCACAACCTTATCTACTACATGTGATTTAACCCTCTCCGCTATCTTGTAAATATCCTCCTGATAGACACCAGAGTTAGCAAATCTTAACTAAACATTAATTGCAATCAAATTAGTACCAATAAATCAGATAACTAACCGACCTGAGATGTGGGATTTCACCCTCATCCTATGTATCAGGTTCGTCTCATTTTGAAATGTTGTTTTAAACAAAGATTTTTTGGGGTGTTGTTAGATTGGTTATATTTATTAGTGTTCTTTGTAAATGTTGTATTAAACTTTGAGTTTGAGATTCATTTTACATTCTTGTCTTTGTGTCAAATTGGCATTTCATTTTTATGCAGCAAATGTGCTATTGTAGAACTTATTGCTTTTCGGGTTGGCTTGTGGCTATGGTTATAGTAAATTTGTACATATTCTAAAAACTGTAAAAACGTATAATATGTGGCCGGCTTATTTACATATGTATCATAAAAACTAAAGTTTAACGTTTAAAAACTCATTCTTTTTCATCGATCAATTAAAAATAAAAATAATGTTAGGATAAATTATGAGATTCATACGACATTACATTTTTTAACATAGGAAAAAATAGAGTATTGTAACCGGACTACTAAACCGAGTCGATAAAAAAAACCTGTTTTAAAACATTGTGTTTTTTTTTTCTTCAAGTTTCAAATGCACCAATTTTATTTTCCTTAGTCGAAAAACTTAAAGGCTCTTAAGTAAATGATTAATCTAGTGATTAAGGTTTAAACGGTTTCACAAACATTATATAAACAAATTAACAATCCGGAACAAGAAAGTTAATACAACGTGATAAACTTATTCAGCTTTGAATACAACACTCTTTCATTTGTTTCTATCAACCCATCATAAGAACATGCACACTGCAAATATATTCGAACAAGTGAATTGATTTCTTCTAATCCAAGTTATTCAATATATAGAAATACAGACTTTACATAATTTTTTTTAACTTGAAACTCAAACATATGTTGCATGTGAAACGGATAATCAGTGTAGCCTGCATCAGGTCACTTTTGTAGAGAAAGTGGCTTTTTTGGCTTGTTAAGTGGAGCATTAAGCTCAAATCTTTTAGGCAAATCAGGATTAGCCAAGAACAAACGACCATATGCTACAGATCTGCATGATCTTCAGATTAATGCATCAATTACCATCATCCATCGTGTGGCCACAGCGCATTGAATGTACCATTAAAAGCCGTTTCTTAGGTTCCAGATCACATTTCGTCCTTGCATGTCTTTAACTATCGGACGCACCTGTGGCAATTATAGAATCCGTATTTGTTTAGTGATTTAGCATGTATAACCCCTAATGTTTCTGGTTCTGAATTCTCCGATTACATGTAGTGTTGCAAACGGGGAGAGACGGATGCCAACTTTATCATCTTCTAATCTCATCTGCAACGGTTTCCACTACGTCAAGAGTAAACCTGCATCGGTTCTCTAAGGAACCCCCATACTCATTGTCACTTTGATCATTGACTTGATCTTTTACAATCTCGTCAATTACATAACCATGAGCCCCATGGATCTCCACTCCATCAAATCCTGTTAATATTTATATTGTAAATCATATGTCACTCAAATCATGATTTATGAATATATAATTTAGTCAAGTAAAATTACTTTGCTATATTTATTTACCTGCTTCCATAGCATTTCTTGCTGCAACTTTGAAATCATTTAAAACTTGACCAACTTCATCGCTATATATTCTCCGTGGTTTAGAAAATAGGAAAAACCATTTGCCTTTCATTTCGGCTGGCAGCTCTCCCAAATTTGGGTCAAAACCTGTTTTTTATTCAGATTTATCACTAACATAATAGATGTGTATGTAAACACTAACTTTCCAGACTATGAATATGATTAATAGTTTTGGAATGGCCTATTTGCAATTGTTCTGAAATATAAAATCACATACTTTCATCAGAAACCTTGCCAGGGTACAATAACTGACAAAATATGGTACGCCCTTAGCATGAACATCATCCACGATCGGTTTCCACGCATCTACTTGTTCCCTTGACCATATTCCAGGAGCATTCCTAAATCTAAAATCATTGGGGGAAAATAAATTATTCCCTTATAAAGATGTTAGCTATATACTACTACTATATAACAGTCTTGTTATATGAAACGCCTAGATTTTTATTTTATTTTTTTAACATGAAACGTGATGAAAATTTTTCATTTATAAACACATAACTTTGTATGAACCTGTATACGTTATTAAAATAAGCGAAAGCGTAACTTTCACATGTACATGACTTGTACTATACCTCAAACTTTGTTATTGATATTGACTTGCTTTTGGGGCATTCCAACTTGTTAACTAAATGATGAAAATAGATGCTCATTACCTAACCACGAGGTCTTATTACCATTTTAAACCTATTACGGCCCCATTGGAAACATAGCTTGGTCTCATCTAACAAACCTGCTAACATGAAACTGAGAACGGTAAGTCCTTGGGACTTAGTGAGACAACATCGTCTGAACTGATCTGAATCATAAACGAAAATATAAACTGAAACATAAGCATGATACTGACTGAGTACATAAACTGGCCATATCAATATGAATTAAAGACAAATAATGAGTACATAATTTATTATACTGGTGCTAAGTGCTTAAGCAACAATAATTAGTGACGGTAATGCACATACTAAGTATGTTGCGTTACTGACTAGTTGCATAAAGCACGTATTGACTGAGTAATTGTCAGTACTATATTGACTGAGTTAATAACACATGCTGGGTGCATAAAGCATGCTACTGACTAGGTACTTAAGCTGACTGGTGCGTTAAAGCACATACTCCTAACGTACTTGTCAGTATATATTGGCCTGAGTACATAACTGGACTGGTGTGCTTAAAGCACGTACTGCCTCAGTACATAGCTGATGGAGTTGCGTTAAAGCACTACTGCATGCTAGTACTTGTAGTACTATATTGGCTGAGTACATAACTGACTGAGTGCATAAAGCACGTACTGCCTGAGTACATAGCTGACTGAGTGCATAAGCAATATAGTAACTGTGTACTTAAAGGACTATTCTAACTGATTAAATGCATAAAACACTTCGCGCGCCTTATTAAATGCATAAGCATTGTCCATGCAATTGGGACTAACTAATGTGTATAGACACATCGCACGCCTGACTAAGTGCATAAACACTTCGTGCGCCTAACTGGATGCATAAAGCATTTATCCCCATTCGGGACTGATTAATGTGCATAAAAGCACTCTTATTCCACACAGGATTGACTAAGATTAAGTTTATTACTTAAACCTGTTCCGTGTCCGAAATTGAATTGTTCAAACTATATAGGGGATATATAAATTAAGACTGAGCTAAATACTTGGGCATGATTGCACACTAAGCTGAATTAGATACTACATTACTACTCACGCAAATTGCTAAAGCTAAACTTATGGCAATAACCTTAGAACTAAGCTGAGTATCTTAAAACTATATTATAACATAATAGTGAAGCTGAGTTACTACGTAATGCTGAAATTAGCTAGAGCTATAACAAAATACTGAGTATAACCCAACGGCCGCCATAATACTAAATATGACCCAACAAGTCAACATATACTCAATATGACCCAATGGATCACCATAATATATATAATATGACCAACGGCTGTCAAACAATACGCATATGAACCAAGGGTCAAGATATACAGAATATGTCCAAGCGGGGTCACCTATACTAATCAAATATGACCCAACAGGTCAACATATATTCAATATGACCCAACGGGTCAAGATTATACTGAATATGACCCAACGGGTCAACATATATTGAATATGACCACATGGGTCAAAATGATGCTAATATGACCACACAGGTCCAACTTGATATTTGATTATGACCCAACGGGTCAACATGATACTGATTATTGACCCAACGGGTCAACATGATACTGATTATGACCCAACGGGTCAACATGATACTGATTATGACCCAACGGGTCAACATGATACTTGACTTGCATACTTGACCACTAAAGTCATGTGAATACTTGGCTTGCATATTTCTTGGGGTATGACAAGGCAAATATATATATTAAACATGTTTAATATAATAAAAAATGTTAACTAAAATATCTGTTCTCAACTCGGTTGTCTTACAAATTCATCGGGATATCTTGACTTCTGAGCTTCATATAAAACATAAGCTATATCATTCTATAGTCATTAGAACTTGCTATAATGTCCGTGCACATGATCTACATCATTTTCGCTAACTTTTTGCAAATGGATGTTTTGCTGATTTTCTTGGACAGTTTGAATGTATTTTGCTTGCTGTTTTGAACCATTATATTCTTGAATTAACAGATGAGGCAAGTTGCATTAGAAAATTGACTCAATAGCTAAAATTTGGTCTAAACCTCAAGTCATCGATAATGATTTATTCTCTTACGGACCCTTCAAAAGTTGAATTAAAATTCTTGCACAATCTTGATGATCCGTTTTGATACATCACAAAAAATGACCCAAAACCCATATTAAGTTATAACCAATCTTCACCAAAACTTGGTATCACAGCTTTATTGACATGTTTTGGTCATTTTCTAATCGGCCATTAAGCCAAAATGCTTTATTTAGGTTGATTCAATTAAGCTACTAGCCAAAACACCTCTTTGCTTTACATAATCATTCATATTATTTTAATCTCACATGAATTCATCTAATCTTTCAAACCATGATTCAATTACTCAATTCTAAACATACTCTAACATTAACATGATTTTCTAAATCATGTGTCATCATGATACAAGGCTAGGGTTATAAAGAACTTTAATTTAGCATAAACCATTAATAAGAACTAACACATACCTTGATGGGAAATAAATTTCTATGCTTAAATATTCTTGTGCCTCCATAATCATACCATCATAATTCTTAATTCTTGAATTCATCTTGAAGAGTGTTCTAGCAACGAAGTGATTAACTATTGTTCCCTCTTGAAATCCCTGTGATAAACATGACTCTGCCAACACACATACACGTGTGTTTTTGTGGTGGATTCCAGGAATGATAAGGATTATATAATCCCAAAGGTACAAAGGTAATTTAAACCTCTAAATATAACTTTATAATTGTGGCAAGAATGGTCCCTGCAGGCTAGAACCAGGTGGTTCTAGTACTAGTTTGGGATTTTGGCAACTTAGGTCCCTCAAGTTCTTTTCTCTAATACTTGGGCTACATAATACTTTCTAAAACCATTTGCATAATATTTATATTGATAGTTTGACTATCGGATTTGACTAACCAATCACGTAAAGCATTCAAACTTATAAAGTCATAGTCAAACTTACGCAATGGCATTCTGGTAGTAAAATACCAAAAACCCAGTTTTGGGTGTTACCTTATCTCCCTTCTATATTTCCGTTCGTGTCCTCACGAACTAATTTTGGTGGTGACTATCTAGGCATGTATTACGTCTGGGCACTAAGGCTCCCCCCTTAGACTGTACTTATCTATTTTATTTTTGTCTTATTCTTATGTTCTTTTGACCATAAGTACTTGCATATATGGTACTGCTATATTCTGAGTAATATAAGAATTCTAAGTTTCTGAAAAAATCATTTCATGTCTTCTATATGTTATTATATTTATAATTATAAGGATTTTAACTATTTTCTGTTTCGGTGATTTTCATTAACCTTTCATTTCTCAAGTAAAGTAACTAGGTCTGTGTATTGTTCATAAATTGTCATTTTCTATGGACCATATTTGAATTGCTTACTAATTCTGCTATTTACTATTATGATGTTCTTTTTTTACCCTGATCTGAGTTGTTCTGTTTTGTTAATCATTATTACTGAAGATATTACTTAGACATTACTAAATTTGGAGAGAGTTAATGGAAATACCGGGATCATTGAGACATATAGTTTCTTTATGTTTTCTACTATTCATATCGATATGATTTTCTGATTCTTAATCTGACATGAATCTATGTTCTAGTCTGTTCGATTATGCTCATTTACGCTTAACTGTTGTATAAATTTCCTCAAGACATTATATGGTCCTAATAAATCCATGTTATATGATGTAACTATTATCACGTTGGCCAGACGTCATAATACTCGCATCAATTAAACATGTCTTTATTGCCATCATACTCTACCTCGATTCATTAATAAAACTTTCGGCATTTTCTACAATATTGTCTGCCTATCTGTTAATCTGTTGCTAACTATGTACTTCGGTTCATGCATTCTGTTTACTAATCGAATACTGTTGCGTTACATGATGACTGGTCTATAGCATACTACGAAGCTAAGTCTGACATTCTGCACTTCTTAACATGATATTTTGTTTCTGATATTCTGGTTCTAATCATGATTCATGTTGTTTTATTTATATCGTTTAGTGTCTTAAATGTGTACTACAATGATTCTGATTTCTATCTTATTACTGGTGACTATAAGCTAGGGTATAATAAGGCAATATACCTTGTTCATTCTAATATGTTGCGCTTTCTAGTGGAATATTTCAAACTGCTATGGGGGGGGGGGGGGGGGTGGGTGAAACATAAATGATATAATAAAACGGCTTTCTGAATTTCTTATCTATACTTGTCTATTGATACCATTTGACTATTTAATGCTTATGAATCTTGGCTTTTATACTTTTAAGGCATCTTAAATGCTATATTAATTACCAATCCATCTCTGCATCTATGCATAAACTGTAAAGGTCAATTTAGAAACTCAAAATCTAAGTTGACCCTCTTATATATCGTTCAATACTTATCTACGTATAGATTAACTAGGGATACCTGGACTCGTCCTGAAATCCTTTATCCTTTTCTCGTAGGCTGATCAACTCTCGAAATGCTAATGCATATGATATGCGTTTATTCTGTCATATTCTGTCTTGTCTAATATTGTAACATATTGAATACTGGTTTATTCTTAACACATAATGAAATACTTTAAATTGAAATTCCTTGTCATTAAACCACATAACCGTTCTTACTATGCGTCCCTGATACCTTGATAAGCTAATACCTCATTCTTATATCATGTGGATATTATTACGTTGATCAGACGTCATAATAATCACATCAAAGAACCATGAACTTATTGCTATCATAATTTACCCTAAGTTACAAAACTTAAAATAAAAAAAATGTTATCATTAACTGCACATGATTCATCTGAAACTTCACGCTGGATATAATCAATACATATTGATTTTTGCTTAAGCATTTTATACGTGAAACATTATGGTTCATGATCCTAAAAACTTTTCTCTAATATATGAGGGTGGTACTACTGCAATACATGTATATATTCTGGAAAACTTATATAATCTGATATACGCTACTAATCACATCAACTGGTATGCATCGCTAAGCATGAACTACATATCTGACAAACATGAGCCAAATAGCTACACTCTGAATAATCATAATCCGTGTACTGATAAACATATAAACGTGCGATGCACCTAACTCTGTATTCAATATCGAGCAATCGGTTTAAGTCTAAGCATCCCCTACTAATGGTGGATACTTAAATCTCTCAAACCATCATCGCTCTGATACCAACTTGAAACACCCAGATTTTTTTTACATGAACTTGTGAAAACTTATTTCATTTATAACATATAACATGTATGAACCTGTATACGTTATTAAAATAAGCGAAAGCATAACTTTCACATGTAAATGGGCTTATTCCAAACGCCCCGTTATAACATTCATAACTATGAAAAGTACATGACTATTGTATATAAAATACTGGTTATGATTATTGACTTGCTTTGGGGAATTCCAAACTGATAAAAATGATGGAAATGAGAAGCTCGTTACCTAACCCACGAGCTACACCATTTTAGCCTATTATGCCCTATTAGACACATAGCTTGGTCTCATCTTACAAACCTACAAAACATGAAACTGAGAACGGTAAGTCCTTGGGACTTAGTGAGATAACGGCGACTGAACTGATCTGAATCATAAACTAAATATTTAAACTCTAACATAATCATATATGACTGTGTACATAAGCCAATACTGACGGCCCTTATATTAGCTTAAAGCCAAAATTACCGAGTAGTATAATTTATATAATGGCTGAGTACACAAAACAACTGGCGAGTGCATAAGCCATAATAAATTAGTTCGTAAAGCACAATGTGTAACGTGAATAACCTGAACTGAGTGCATAAAGCACATATTGACTGAGTACTTGTAGTACTATACTGCCTGAGTACATAACTGGCTGGGTGCATAAAGCATGTACTGACTGGGTACATAGCTGACTGGGTGCAGTAATATAGCACTACTGACTGAGTACTTGTAAGTTATATTTTATTGCTTTGTTACATACTGACTGAGTGAATTAAGCCGGTACTGACTCGAGTACATCGCTGACTGAATGAGTTTATAGGCACTACTGCCTGAGTATTGTAGGACTATAATGGCTGAGTACATTAATGACTGAGTTGCATTAAAGCAAATACTTGCTTGAGTGCATAAGCAATCTTGTAACTGTGTACTTAAAGGAATATTCTAACTGATTAAATGCATAAATAAAAAATTCGCGAGCCTTAATTAAAATGCATATGCATTGGTACCATGCAATTGGGACTAACTTATGTGTATAGGACACATCGCCGCACTGACTAAGTTGAATAACACTTCGTGCGCCTAACTAGATGCATAAAACATTTATCTTCATTCGGGACTGATTAATGTGCATAAAGCACTATTATTCCATATTGGATTGACTAAGATTAAGTTTATTACTAAACTGTTTTGAGTCTGAAATTGTTTACACATAATATGAATATATTATTTAAGACAGAGCTAAATACTTGGGCATGATTGCACACTAAGCTGAATTAGATACTCCAATTATACTCAACGCAATGCTGAAGCTAAACTAAGGCATAATCCTTTAGAACTACAGATGAGATCTAAACTATTTTAGAACATTAATAGTGGAAGCTGGAGTTATTACTAATGCTAAAATTAGCTAGATTCTGAAGCTGAGCTATAACAAAATACTTGAGTATAACCCAACGGCCGCCAAAATACTAAATATATCAACGGTCATATATCTTCTCAATACGACCCATGGTAATGATTTTTCCATAATACTATTTATGACCCAACGGGTCAACATATACTCAATATGACCCAACGGGTCAAGATATACTGAATACTAACCCAACAGAGTGCCATAATACTTAAATATGACCCAACGGTCGCTCAATCATTTATTCAATATGACAAACGGGTCTAGGATATTCTAAATTTGAACCCAACGGTTAACAATTTATTGATTTGAGCCACATGGTTAAAAACGATGCTCAATATGACCCATTGGTCACTATATGATTATGACCCAACGGGTCAACATGGTACTGATTATGGGACCCCAACGGGGGGGGTCCACATGATACGTTTATGACCAATTCGGCTGGTTCAACATGATACTTGAATTGCATACTGACCCCTAATGTCATGTGAATACCTTGGCTTGCTATTTTTGGGAATGACATAGAACTTAATATATTTTTACATGTTATGGAAAATCCGTTACTCACCTCGGTTGGCTTACGCATTCCTCGGGCATATATTGACTCTGAGATCACCTAAAAACATAAACATATCATTCTATAGTCATTAGAACTTGCTATAATGTCCGTGCACATGATCTACATCATTTTTGCTAACTTTTTGCAAAATGGATGTTTGCTGATTTTTGGACAGTTTGCTGTAATTTTCTGTTTTGAACCACTTAAATTCTGAATTAACAAATGAGGCCAGTTGCATTAGAAAATAGACTCAGAGAGCTAAAATTTTGTTCTAACCTCAAGTCAATCCGATAAACGGTTTATTTTTTATGGCCCTTCAAAGTTGGCATAAAATTCTGCACAACTTGCTGATCCGTTTTGAAACATCACCAGAACGACCCAAACCCATATAATAAGTTATCCCAATACCAAACTTGTATCACAGCTTATTAGACATGTTTAGGTCATTTTCTAACAGGCCTTAAGCCAAAATTGCTTATTTAGGTGCTAAATTAAGCTCTAGCCAAACACCCCTTTGTTTAACATAATCATTCATAACTTCTAATCATCACATGAATTCTTCTAATCTTTTCAATCATGATTCAATTACTCATTGTAAACATACTTTATGACATTAACATGATGATGTCTAAGCAATGTTTCATCTTGTTACAAGACTTAGGGTTATTAAAGAACCTCAATTTAGCATAAACCCTTAATAAGAACTAACACATACATTGATGGGGAATGAATTTCTATGCTTAAATCTTCTTGTGCCTCCATAATCATACCATCATAATTCTTAATTCTTGAATTCATCTTGAAGAGTGTTCTAGCAACGAAGTGATTAACTATTTTCCCTCTTGAAATCCCTGTGATAAACATGACTCTGCCAACACACATACACGTGTGTTTTTGTGGTGGATTCCAGGAATGATAAGGATTATATAAGCCCAAGGGTACAAAGGTAATTTCAACCTCTAAATATAACTTTACAATTGTGGCAAGAATGGTCCCTACAGGCTAGAACAAGGTGGTTCTAGTACTAGTTTAGGATTTTGGCAACTTAGGTCCCTCAAGTTCTTTTCTCTAATACTTGGGCTACATAATACTTTCTAAAACCATTTGCAAAATATTTATATTGATAGTTTGACTATCAGATTTGACTAACCATCACGTAAAACATTCATTGACTTATTAAGTCGTAGTCAACTTACGCAATGGAATTCGTGGTAGTAAAAATACAAAAAACCAGTTTTGGGGAGTTACATTTATACATTGTGAAGTAGAAATCTATTATGAAAGGAAGGTGTAATGTGTGTTTTTATTTCCATTAATCAACAATACAATATATAGGGGTACAAGACAACTAATCAATGACAAGATAAGTACAAGACAACTAGACAATGACAAGATGATTGTCAATTAGACAACTAATGATGGATATATGGATGAGAATGAGACAGCTCATGATTGACTAGATAATGTCAATCTGCCAGGCTAACACTCCCCCGCAGTCCGAGCGACGAAAACGTGAAAGCTTGGACTAGAATAGTAAACCTTGTACGACACTTTTAACCTTGGGACCTTGCACGATTGAAGGAAATTGTGACTTTAGACAAATCCACCAACACATATTACGGTGTAATTCATAGTATCCTATTACGGAGGAATAATTCAAAGTATTCTCACCAGCAGAAATTACGGGATAATTCAAAGTATCCCTATAATGGAGAATAATTCAAAGTGTTCTCACCAACACAAATTACGGGATAATTCAAAGTATCCCTAGAACAGAGAATAATTCAAAGTATTCTCTCAAAGATATAATAAAAATAAAATAAAATATTTGAGGAGATGGTTTGACAGGGTGTCATAAGGAAGGCGACTCAACATAGCCACCTTGGTCTGAGGATGAGACATGCTCCGATACCATGAAAGAAGGTGAAACTGTGTGTTTATTCCATTAATCAACGATACAATATATAGGGGTACAAGACAACTAATCAATGACAAGATACGTACAAGACAACTAGACAATGACAAGATGATTGCCAATTAGACAACTAATGATGGATATATGGATGAGAATGAGACAGCTCATGACTGACTAGATAATGTCAATCTGCCAAGCTAACACTATATACATACAAAAATTAAAAAAAGTAAGTTTAATTATAGCAATCACCCGTATGGGAGGTAGATATGCTAGCGGCTTTAGCAATCAAAAAGCCACCTTCATTGGCTCTTTGTGAGTGTTGTTTAGAGTGCTTAATTTTTACATACTACGTTCATTAAAAACAGACTTAACTGACTAAAACCGTACAAAAAGTCATTGTATTTCGTATGTTTTGCAGTTGTATTTGTGCAGGATATACGGATATTCAAGAAAAAGACAAAAAGAAAGCCAAAAACGCCAAAACCAAGCACGGAATGGAAAAGACAAAGTCAAATCAAGGGCAAAGTCAGTCAAAGTCAAAAAGTCACCCTTGTCAAAGTTCAAAAGATAGCCAAGTGGAGAACAATACAACTTGAGGGACTAAATTGCAAACCTCAAAGTTGTATTACAAAATAAAAGAAAAGGGAGAGAATGCAAATTGGTGGCAATATAACTTTAAGGGCCAGTTCTGCCAAGCTCCTAAAGTTGTATTGTGAAGTAGGACGAAAATTGCAATAAAGATATATGAGATGAGGGGCCAAAGCTGCCAACTTGCCCAAAACCATTTTTCCCGCCCAAACAAAACCCCAGATACAACTCACGGGTGTCCTCAACCTTTTTTACCAGCACCTTTTCAACCTTGGGTAAGATACGGTCCTCTCATCCACTATCTACCCCAGCTTTATTAAATTGCTTTGTGGCAATCCTTCACCACTTTCCAGCTTTTCGTTTGGCTTTGGTGATTGACTCAAAATGAAAATAAGAAAGATTGATGGATGAGATTGCTGTTATCAAGTCCCTTCAACCAAAAAACACCTAGTGAATGCTCTCACAAAGAAGCTCCAGGTGAGGGAAGACCAAGAAGAGAGACTTCGGCTATAAGATAGAGCCTTTTTGTAAGCCTTGAAGGCATCACTAGATAATATAGATAACTTAGCTTATTTTACTGTCATTGTCATTTATTTATGTAATTTCGCTTTTACGTTTAAGCTCTTGTATTCAATTTCATGTTTAATGAGAATTTGAGGTATTTAAAGTTAAAACTCCAAACTTTTTCCAAGTCTTAAACTTATTTAATTGTGTTTAAATGTGTTAGTAAGCTCTCTCTTTATAGCTTATTATAAGTGTTCTTATTATTCAACCTTAACAAAGTTAAGTAGTAACAAGAAAAGTCACAAAAATTCACCCAAAACACCACAGCTTAGTTTATGGATGATAAGCCGGATATGGATGGGTTATGGACTCTCACTAGCTTGTTTTATACAAGCTAGAGCTTGTAGACTCTTTGTTTAACCGGTTTTGAGCAAGGGATGTTGTCACAGTTATTATTCTTTTCTTATTTTGCTTATTTTACTGATTTAGACTGTTATTAGTGATTATTAGTTACCTTTATTTGCTTTATTATGCTATATCATGATGTTTAGTGCATTTTCTTGCCTTAGTTGTTAGTTTAAAGTATAGTTTGTTGTCAGCTTTCTTAGCTAGTAACTGATAGTATGTTAGTTATTACTGTTTGATTGATTCGCTTATTAAAGGCTTATTAGTGATTGAAATCTGCTTATAAGTGTCTTATTTTGTTATTTAATAATCTGTTTTTAACAAATTAGGATCAATTATTTGTTGCTTATTTATGCTTATTTATGCTTATTTATGCTTTATCATGAAGTTTAGTACTTATCTTGCTTAGTTGTTAGTTTAAAAATAGTTTGTGTCACTTTCTGAGTTAGTACTGGTAGTATGTTAGTTAACAGCAGTACTAACTCCAAGTTAGTACTGGTAGTTAAAACTGTTAGTACTGTTGGTTCATTTTAGCTTATCAGCTTATTATTTCTGCTTATTTAAGATTTCCTTAGCTTTTTAGAGTAGATTAAGCCCATTTTCCTTTACTGTCTTTAGTAGAGCTTACTTTAGCTTATTTGCCTTTTCAAAGCAATTTTAATAGTGTATCAGTTTGTAGCTTTTTAGCTTATTTGCCACTTTAGTTTATTCTAGTTGCTTATTCTTATGCCTGAGTGCTTATTAGGGTTAGTTAAATATCTGTTTTAGCTTATTTGCTTATTTCCTGTTTCATTTTGTTTTGTAAAGCTAGCAGTACTAACTCCAAGTTAGTACTGGTAGTCAAAATTGTTAGTACTGCTGAGTTTCTCTTGCTTAATTTAGCTTAATTGCTTGTTGAATTTGCTTATTTAGAGTTAGTCTAGCTTATTTGATTTTCTTAAGCTTGTTTGAGTTTATTTGTGTCTTAGTATAAAAGTGTTTAGTGTTTTTGCCATTTCTAGCTTTTATGCTTGTTCTAGCTTGTTTTCCTTGCTTATCTTTGTGTGCATTTGCCTATTAGGTTTATTGCCCAATCATTTCCTTGTCATATTCAAACATCGATTATCAATTCGTCATTCGATTTTCCATTTCAGCCTCGTTGGGACATAACGACCCGGAAATATTCTATACTACTTCCGGTTACATTGATTTCGTGGATTTTGATCCTTGTTATATATTTATATTTATCTATATTTATTTATATATATAAAGGAGTAAGATCACGTGAGTCAGGCACCTTTCAGTAGCATTTCTTCCTTAACAGCCCAGGGGTCCTGCGGGTCACGTACCTCAGGGTACACCGGGATCTTCAACTGTGACGAACTCGGACGAAGGTCGTGGATCCATTAGGGAGCGTCTTCCCTAGTATCGCTTTCCAAATATAAGGACGCCATAAGCACATCCATGGGTGCGTCACTCAGTTTTTCCAGTTCATCAATGAGTGGATACTTCAGATACTTCAGAGCTTGCATGGTTGCTATAAATTTTCCCTCGGCTTTCAAATCATAACCTTCAACCATCGCCAAGTCCAACTTTGCCTCTCCCTGCTCCACCCCATACTTCAGTCCATCACAGAAGCCTTTTGTGATCCCGGCGGACACCACATCGGCAAACGTCTGTCTTAACTCCAAAGACTCAGCACATTTTAGCACAGCCAGACGTAAGTCGTGCCCAATTACCCACCGATAACCAGCGATCGCCGTTAGCATATGCGGATATAGCTCCTCATCAAAATCTATGCTAAAGGCATCCAGCCTTGAATCTATCTCAGCACACTGTGCGCTCACCCGTTCATCCTCATACTTTTTAAACTCTTCAAACGCGGCTTTTATTTTCTCTTCTCCTGTAACCTGAGCCGGAAGAGTTAACACTTGGTGAGATAGCCCATCACAGCTAACTTGGAGCTCTGTGAACTGAGCGCGAAGGCTTTCCATCTCTTTAACCAACTCTGCATTCTTAGCCTCCGCGGCCTTTCTCATACCAGCTTTAGCTTCCAATAATGTCTCCAGGTTCTTCTTCTCGCCTTCTATGGCCTGAATCCTCTGGTCCCGACGGGCGTTGGTCACACCCCACTCAGGTTGGTATATGCTTCCGGGTGACATAACCATAGTAGGGGAAGTAGGGTCCGGCTCTGGACCTCCTGCAGCGGTAGCTCCCTTGGAAGACCTGGATCAAGGACAGACACATATAACCTGTTAGCATACAACAAATACAACCAATACGGGAATATACTTTGTTCGCATATTTACAGAAACAAACAAGATGATGGTATAAATTACTTACTGGGCAATATCTTGCTCTGGGACGGACGAGGGCTTCGCGAACAATATTGGGTCCTGATTCATTGTACCGGCCGGAGTCTCCTGTGAGGCAGGTGCGGAAACGGTGGAGCTCGCCCCCAACCTTAGGGACACAAGAGATTTCCCCCCGACGATACTCTGCATCTGGTGGGAGACGTCAAAATCCTTCCTCAATACCTTCCGCAGGGCGTTAGCATTGGACTCCTCATTTGCCCTCTTGCGGCGCCTTTTGCTCATAAGGGGTGCATCGGCGGCCGTTTCCTCCTCTTCAACTATATTCGGCGCGGCCCCCGTGGTTAACGAAGGTTCGGCAGGAGGAACTACGGAAGCCATTATCTCCGGCCCTTGGTCTTCCGCCCCGTCACCCTTGTTAATTTGTTATGAGGGGTTCTCATTAGCAAATTCTAGGGGTGACCTCTCTATGGCAGATGGTGCCCCGGAAGACTCTGATGTCGCGGCTGGCTCATCCATATCTATTTGCCTGCTCGCGATGACCGTTAGCAGTGGCACCTCGTGAGCAGTACGAGGACGGGTTCCGGTCTTGATCACGGCAGGATTCGGAGCACTGATCAGATTGAACAAATCCATCTCTGCAATCAAACACACACTGTTAGCATATATTTTTTCTATATATAAGTCACTTAAGAAACATATATGTAAAACACCCACCCCGGCCATCATCATGAAGAAAAATGGGATACACATCATCTCCCAGGAAGTATCTCCGGCTAAGCCCCACTAAGCATAACAGGATTTCTGGTTGTTTTTGGATGGGGGTCCGGCGTGCGTTTAATATTGCAACGTCCTCCATGGAATACGTGCCCTCTAATGGCATGCTATCTTTTGGAGCGCTAGTCCGCCACGCCACCGCGGTAGGAAAGACTCTCTCCTCTACCCAGAAAAATCTATTATTCTAATTCTTTAACGAATCTAGGGGCTTCGTGTTACATTGCAGAGTGTTCTTTCCTGGTCGTTTGCTAAACGACATCCACTTCGAATTGAATGACGGTATGTAAAATACACGGAATAAATTTATAGAAGGGATTACACGTAGGACGCGACACTGGATTTCAAAGTGACTCACTTTAGCCGCGCCTGTTACTGACAATTGTGACAAATGTATCTGATAGTGTCCAAGAATGTCAAACAGAAATTGTGATATAGGGATGCGAAAGTTAGCAAACTCAAAAAACTTGGTGTACATGCCGACCTTGCCTTCCGGAAAATCCACAATTTTATCCCATTGATCGGGCAACTCCGGATGTAGGTCCTCCGATATACCGTACTCAGAGGTAAACTCTAGCAGATACTCCTGGGTGATGGTTGATACGGCGGTTTCGAGTTGTACGGTATCCCTACCCATTTTTAAAAAAATAAGTTTACAAAGGGGCGCGGTGTACTAACCTGGTGTGCTGAAATTCCGTGGGAAAATGAAATATGTGCGGCTGTGTGTGTGAAATGGTAATTTGATTTTAAAGACTGTGTGATCATGAACAGTCCCTGCTAGTCCTATATATACTCTATCCTTGATAATCGTGCCTCGTTAGATGTTTGCCACGTGTCCTCCACTTACTTTTCGGACGGTTGGATATCGCGTGGAAGGTGAAATGGTTTAGGGCCCACTTGTCCCATCACTTAGCCGTTTTCGCCGTTTCTCGGTTCATGGGCCCACACAATGCTTTGGCGGTCCTTGGTATTTATGATGATGCGGATATTTGTAGTCTAGTTAACGTGCCCGCGGTTCCGGCCACGGCCACGTCTCCTAGACTGGGGGGACATGATGACGTATAGTATGGACCGGCCCGGCCCACTAGTACTTTTATGGCCTTTGTAGCTACTAATGGGCTTTCGGCCCATGTATAGCGGTCGCGGATCGCGGTCACGTGCATAGTGCTTCTTGGGTCCATATGCCGCAGCTATTATCCGTAGCCGCGGTACCTTTATGAGTTATCTTTCAGAGTAGATAAACTAATCAAACAAAAGATATACTTTACTTATTTGAACCAGTTAGGATAATAACAAATCCCGATAATCCCGGCCGCATCTTGGGCTGAAAGTTACAGAAACCCTAAGGGGTATTCAGCCTATAAAAAGAGCATAATCATGGTCGATACAGGTATCTCATAAACCCTAACCACATACAATTACTCTCTATACCGTATACTTACTCTCACGTCGGAGTCCAATCGTGAGATCCGCTCCCACGATAAGATTAACGGTGTTTGTTCCCTTGTGCAGGGTCCTTCAACGAATTCACTTGGTACAAGAATAAGGTGCTCTACATTCGAATAGCTGCCTATTCGGATCAGGCTAGACCCAACCAAACTTTTGTACCAACACGTGTTCATCAGTTGATCAATTTATCACTCCATCACTCCATCTGTTATTTTTATAATCAACAACATAATGCTTATCAGTTATATCACGTTGTTCATCGATTTTCTTTTTGAAGAACCTTGTCTTTCCTTTTGGTTATCATAATGTTCATCGATTTTCTTTGATATTGTTCATCAGTTATATCACGTTGTTCATCAATTCATTAGTTTTTTTGTTGGTAAAGGGTTCCCCCGGTAAATTTGTTACTCTAAAAAACAATTCAGTATAATGATGGATGACGGTGAATCTCACATCTCAGCCTGTTACATAGGCAACCTACTTTCTTAAAAGAAGGTACACATAGAGACTAAACTACAAGAGACTCAAAACATCAAGTAATCTATTTCTACTTACGACCTCATACTTTGATATCCAAATTATGGCATATAGATTGAATATTGTATGGAATTTCCTAGCCTTCATATATATCATCATCATATGGTCGTAGTCGTAAGCAGCATTCTCATAGGTTTTCCTCCATTGTTTCAGCAAGCTATTAGTACCATAACCAACCCCTGATGCTTTTGAAGCCAGAAAACTTGTCATTTAATGATCAACCTGTTCAACTTCATCCTCACTATCATGATCACCCGTATAATCAATCTTTTCTAGAGGTTTACCCACATCATCTAAAAGCACATATTTTCTTGCCAGCAGTTGTTGTTCAAACATATTAATCTTTTCAACTAAAGGGGTAAACTCTACCCTTCCTCTTGCATACCAGACATAAAAGTATTACCCTCCGAATCAACTTCCTCAATAATCGTGTTATCAACATTTAGAGCCTCAAACGAGTAACTAAGGGAAAATGTATCATTACCTGATGTCGAAGCATTCATCTTACATATCTTCTTTGAAGAGTTACCTGTTGTCGAGACCTTCTTCTTATCAATAGAAGCAGCCATTTTAGGGCTCCCCTCTTCAATCGGTTGATTTACTTTAGGGCGATATATAGTTTTTGATTTCACCGAGATCGATTTAATGTTTTTGGTGCCTCCATTGTTGCCACTATTTTTTTCTTTTTTACTTCAATAAAGGCATCATCAGCCCCGGATGATCCACCCTTGTCTTTATCCACCCTATTCACCACTCGTTTCGAAGCTTTTGGACAATCATCAACTAAGTGACCAAATAATAAGCATGTACTACAACGAAGAGGTTTCCACTCGTATTCAACACGAATGGTATACGCAACCAATGATGTATACAACACGAATCGTATTCAATTATCATAGCACCACAGGAACAATTACAATAAACCACGAATCGTATTCAATTACGAATGGTATATGTAACCAACGATGTATTCAACACGAATGGTATACGCAACCAACGGGACATCATGAAACTTCACCCACACAAGAACACGAGACAATTATTCTTTAAGAAGACTCACGGTGGGAGACCATTTATTTAAAAATAAAGGGACTCCACGAATCATCCATGGACCATCTCTAAGCACCGAATCAACACCCTCTGTAGAAGAGAAGTTAAAAAAGAAAAAACATTTCACCAACGTTACTTTCTGCAAGCCATACTTTTTCCAATTGTTTTGAACAATCCATTCCACGACAAAGAAAGCAAGCCTTTTACCAATAAATTAACCATAAAGTGAATTTTCATTCTATCTCTTACCTCATGAACCAAAGCCAACGGTAACCGAATGTCAAAGTCGGCATCATTTGGCATATTTGTGTCAAGTTTTCGAAGATTAGCCTTATTCAAAGACGTAGGGCTAAGCTTATTGGCCTTAGATGTAGGAGCTTCCTTCATAACATATTCAAGGCCATCCTGATTAGGATTACCATCATCAGTAACCTTATGAACTTGTCCAGTAGCTCCACCATTACCAGTATTCCCATCGTGCAAACCTCCATCCTGATTATATATCGTATCAACACCTCCACTTAACGAAATAAATTCATATTCTGAGCAAGAACCAATCGGGACATCAGTGTTACCCAAACCATCATGTTTTTCCTTCACACCTCTCCCTCCCCCACCTCCCTTTCGACTCAAAAAACCACGTTTCATACCGTTAACTTAAACAACCTACGTAGCCAGTCACAACGGCAACGAATCCAGAAAAACCACCACGTAAACAACAGGCACATCTTGTATTCCCAAGACGAACCACGAACCCTAAAGCTTGTGGATCGTTAGGCAGCAGCAAGCACATAAGACAAAACCACGAGTAAAGACCCTAACCGAAACTAAGGTTTTCAATTATCATAGCACCACAGGAACAATTACAATAAACCAAGAAGAATTTAAAAGCGCTTAAGTCAGAAACAAGCCCTAAGAATCGATAAGAATAAACCTTATGAAGCAACATCCAAATTGTTTTTATAAACCTAAACAATTCACGATTTTAACTCTGTAAGGATCACACAAAAGTTTAATCCTACCCACGAAAAGAATCGGGAGTGATTAAGACTTGTAGAAGAACAAATAAATTGAAAATCTATTTTAGGGTCCGTATTTTTCATTAGTTTTTATGACAACATCACAATATTCTTCAGTTACATCAAGCTGTTCATCGGTTTTCTTTTAAAATAAAAAATTGTTATCGCAATGTTCATCGGTTTTCTCTTTGACGATTACATCACAATGTTTATCAATTAAATCACGTTGTTTATCAGTTCATCGGTTTTTTTATAAATAACATTACAATGTCCATGAGTTAAATCACGTTGTTCATCATTTTATTTTGAAGAATTTTTTTTTGTTATCACAATGTTTATCAGTTCATCGGTTTTTTTTATAAATAACATTACAATGTTCATGAGTTAAATCGCGTTGTTCATCATTTTATTTTGAAGAATTTGTTTTGTTATCACAAAGTTTATTCTTTTAAAAAAAATAACGTTGTTCATTAGTTTTCTATAAAAAAAATTCAGAATGTTCATGTGTTAGATATAATATTTATCAGTTAAGAGTGAAAATAAAATAAAAAGTTGCTGACAACTATAAAAACTAGACAATTGTCACCACACTTTTTAAACTTTTAATATTTGTACACCTTCTATAAGATCATTAAAGAAATCATATTGATATTTTTAAACATGCATGGATTTTAGCAGCGAAATTAATAACACGAGTAAAGACAAGAAAAAATTTGTTAAATGTTATCTAGAAATAAAATGTTAAGATTATTAATTATTACAATTTATTCGTGAACTGAAACTTGACAATTTAACTAATGGATCTAGTGTGTCAACCAGCTCTTTTATATTAATCAGTTGTGGCCGATCATGAAGAATTCGAGATCAGCTCCTTTACCATGAATGCGCCCACCACCTACCGTGAATCAATAACAGAACTTTTTCTTTTTTGGTAAAGGGTCAATAACAGAACTTGTTAGGTCAATGGAAGGGTTTGTCGTCGTATCACTGGTTGTCATAGTTAGTTCCAAGACAGTTGCATGTCTTGTAAATGACGATCGTGGTTCCAATGGTGCGGGAAGGTTCTGGGACCATTGTCCTTCGAGCATGAAAACAACAGTGGACATGGTGGGACGGGTTTTTGGATCCTCTTGGACACATAATAGCGCTATATTTATCCATCTTAGAGCTTCCGTAATGGGAAAATCTGGATTTAGGGAACGATCTATAAGTTGTTCTCCTTTGTTTTCTCTCCATAAGCGCCATACCTTTAAAATTGAAACATTGATTAAACTCGAGATATAAACCGTGATACTGAGATTTATTTTATTGAAGATATGGTTAATTGCTTACAGCTGAGAGGAAGTTTTGTGGCACATCTTCGATACAAAATCTATAGTTTAGTTGTCGAGAAATAATTTCTAACAAGAGGATACCGAAACTATAGACATCTGACTTTGTCGAAAATAAGCCTTCCATTGCATATTGTAGCAATTAATCATGTTCCATCGTCAGTCGGAAAAGGTAGGATACACTCATAGATATAAATCTGTGACTAACAAAATAGCCGTTGCTATTTTCGTAAGAATTTTTTAAAAAAAGGCATATGCCAGTATCCTCGTTTTATTCGTTAGATATACATGTTACATGGCATCAACTATATACAATATTCTGTTGAATAATAAAACCCCGTAGGATGTTTTGTATTATTCATCAAATATTTATAAGGACAATAACCTAGAAACTCTAATAGACCCAAACCCACAAGCCGGGCTTGGGCCAAACTAGCAAAAGATCTAAAGATTTACCTTAGTATCAGCCTTGTTAGTAACCAAACTAGCAAAAGATCTTTGACTATTGTTCACATTCTCATTTGGCACAGGTTGTTCCCCCTCATCAGCCATACCATTGCTCAAATTAGGTACATTTAAAGGTTTTTTACCGTTCTCCTTACTTCCATCCAAGCTAGAATCCACGAGTTCAACAGGTCGTGTGCTAGATTCAGTCCCGACCTTATCACCGCCTTTCTTCTTATGGTTTCCACCCATCCCACTAGAATCCAAAAATCCCTTTTGCATGTTTACATCCAAATCATGGACATTAGCCCACACAAGAACAAGTAACGAGCAAGGATCTGAAAACCCTAGAACAGATTATAGAGTGTGTTACGGATGATCAAACCCTACTAATCAATAACGTATAGAATCAGAAATACCCCAAGATCTTGTTTAACAAATCAGAATAACAACGTTATGTTATAGTTCAAGAGAAAAGTCAACAAAAAAGTCAACATTCAGTTTAAACCTTTCCATAACAGAATTTCCCGCCTTTTATCATTTCTCAATTTCTATAAATAGGGAGGAGTTCATTTGTAGAAAGTAGCTATTGAATTGTAATCTCACTTTCCTTGTAACAAACCCATCTTTCCAATAACAAATCCCTAATTCACTAAGTTCGAAGTTCTTTTTCTATTTCTTGAATTTCCTGTTTAGTTGAATGTTCATCCTCCTTTCTTAATTGATTTCTGGAAGAACTAGTTTGATCATAACAATTGGTATCATAGCTGCGATCTTGGCAACAAGATTCAGTTCGAAGTTCTTTTAACAACCACATAATCTGTTTTCACTTCATAATTTACATTTTCGCGCCCAATCTCAAATACGTTCATAATCAATTCAATTCCATTCCATTTCCATTTCGAAAACACGAGTTCTTGAGTCTGTCAACTAGTAATTCATTGTTCTTGATTAGTTTGGTGAAATCTTGGAAGTTAGTTGTAATTCTGTTACAGTTTTTGATCAATTTTTGTTAAGCTGTTAAAAATTACTTACAATAGCCCTACAAACAAGATCAAATATTGGTTCTGATGATGATAATAGAGAAGCTATGAGAGAATCAATTGCAACAATGATGAGGGAAGAGATGGATAAGTTGTTGGCAGAAATGAGATCTGCTGATGTGGTTGCAACTGCTAATGGGAGTGGTATGGCGGTTAGACCACAGGGTGAGGCTCAAAGGGGTATGCAATATCATAGGGTTACCAAGATTGAATTCCCAAGGTTTGGGGGAGAAGATGTGAGGGGTTGGCTATTCAGATGTGAGCAATTCTTCAAGGTGGATAATGTGCCAGATGAGAACAAGGTAAACCTCATATCCATTCATTTTTATGATCTAGCGTTAATGTGGCATAGGCAATTTGTTAGGTTTATGGGGGATCAAGTGGCTTGGCCATTGTATAGAGAGGCTATCTTGCAGAGATTTGGTGTTCCTTATGATGACCCATTGGGTGAGGTCAAAAGTTAAAGCAAACTGGATCTGTGCAAGACTACATAGATGCTTTTGACAAATTGCTATGTAGAGTTGACTTGTCTATGGAACAATCAATGAGTTTCTTTACGGCTGGATTGCAACATGAGATTGAGTTGGCTATAAGGATGTTGAAACCTAGAACTTTAGCAGAATTGTATGGCTTGTGCAAGTTGGAAGAGGCTAGGTTAGGTGTGGTTAAGCAGAAACAGAAAATGCCAATGATACCCATTCCAAGATTTGTAAACACCCACACCAATGCTATTACTAG
>BQNB010052426.1:25578-36563 GCA_026074375.1 Tanacetum coccineum
CCTGAGATATGGGGGCAGTCTCGTATTTCAGGTTTTTAGACTTTTAAATTTTGACACGAATTTACGAGGAAGAGTGACTAATTAATTTGCATTTCGCGAATTAAAAATATTTAACAAGCTTCGGATGAAGTTGTTAAATTGTCACGACACGGAATGGAATGCGGACTAGAATCGAGGCTAAAAGAAGAAAAAGTGGACTAACACGATTTATGGAATGTTTTCCATCATTCCTAAACTAAGACGAAGATAATTAAACGATTCACGTTTAAGGGTTTAGTAAGAATGCCAGCGATGTTGTCAACGGACGACACTTTTTCGATAGAGATATGTCCTTTTTGGACATTATCACGAAGAAAGTAGTGACGAAGTTCGATATTTTTAGTACGAGAGCGTTGCACCGGGTTTTTTCTAAGGTCAATTCCGCTTTTGTTGCCACACATGATCGGGACGTCGTCGAGTCGTAAGTTGTAGTCGATGAGAGCTTGTTTCATCCATAGTGCTTGTTGACATGCCTTTCTGGCGCTTGCATATCTGGCTTCGGTCGTGGAGATAGCAAGAGCGGTCTGTTTCTTCGAGGACCAAGATGTCAAACAACATCCCACGAACGTACAAATACCACTAGTGATCTTTTGGTTCACATAATCTCCCGCATGATTAGAGTCGGCATATACTACTATTTCTATGTCGGACCCCTTAGGATACCATAATCCTAAGTGCTTAGTGCATTTAATGTATCAGAAGATACGCTTAACTGCTTTAAGGTGAGAGGTTTTGGGAGCAGCGGGCACAAAGACAGACACTAAACATGATATCGGGCCTACTTACCATTAGGTATAATAAACTACCTATCATGCCTCGATACTTGGTACTATCTACCGACTCACACTCTTCGTCTTTCGTGAGTTTCGTATCGGAGGACATGGGGGTTTTCATAGGTTTATAATCTTCTAAGCCAAATTTCTAAAGCATTTCTTTAATATATTTAGATTGATTAAAGAAAATACCATCATCCATTTGTTTTATTTGTAATCTAAGAAGTTAAGTTCACTCATCATGCTCATCTCGAACTCGTCATGCATGATTTTGGCAAATTCATCACACATGTCTTGACAAGTCGAGCCGAATATAATGTCGTCGACATATATTTGAACGATGACGAGGTTTGAACTTTTCTTCTTTGTAAAAAGTGTGTTATCTACCATTCCCATTTTGTATTCATGTTTAATAAGAAAAGCTTTTAATCTATCATACCAAGCTTTGGGTGCTTGTTTGAAACCGTATAAAGCTTTCTTAAGTTTATAAACATGATCCGGTTTTTCAATGTCAATAAATCTTAGAGGTTATGCCACGTATACGTCCTCCTTAATAAAACCGTTTAGGAATGCACTTTTTACATCCATTTGGAATAGATTAAAATCTAAAGCATAAGCATAAACTAATAGTATTCTAATAGACTCAAGCCTAGCAATTAGGGCATAAGTTTCATCATAATCGATGCCCTCTTGTTGATTATAGCCTTGAGCAACTAACCTAGCCTTATTTCGAGTAACAATACCATTCTCATCTAACTTATTTCTAAAGACCCACTTAGTTCCTATGATTGTCATAATCCTAGGTTGTGGAACTAACTCCAAAACGTCATTAGCAATGAATTGATTTAATTCTTCTTGCATGGAGACTATCTAACTTTCATCCGTTAAGGCTTCATTCACATTCTTAGGTTCTATAGTTGATATAAAACAAAAGAAGTTACTTTGGTTATGGGCTTATGACCTAAGGGTTCTTTGGTTAAGGTTTCCTATGACATTTTTTAATGGATGGTTTCTAGATTCCTTAATTTTGACTTAATCTCGAAAGTTCATACTCATTCATTTCTAAGATTTTTTCTTTTGGCCAACCTTAATTGCTTTCTTCTTCATCTCGAGACATCATCCACCAAGGATGATTCTAAAAGGTGGAGAAGTTACTCGAATGACACATGAGTGATTCAACCATTTCTAGTGTGTTTATAAGGATATGTAGGCCTTTTACCTATTTTGGAAGTAGCGTGGAAAGAATTGGTATTGTAAAGTATTCGTACACCTTTGTATGACTTTTTGGTCAAAATTAGTAAGGTAGTCTTTGGTGTTTAAAATGAAGCACTTGCTTCCAAACACTCTAAAATAATCAAGAGCAGGTTTCCTACCTCTCAAGAGTTCATAAGGAGTTTATTTTGTTGTTTTCTTTTATTTATAGATTTATAAATGATTATAACCTAGGATGGCCTAATTAGGATTCGGTTAAAAATGTATGTTTGAAGTATCTTACGATTTTACACCCAAAAACTATGTGGTAACTACTGCTTATTCAACGTAGTCCTACTTCCATTTCTTGAAGTGTTCTATTTTTCCTTTCACCCGACTCCATTTTGATGAGGATGCGTAGAGCTAGAAGTTTATTGTGTAATTCCATAGGCATTACAAAAACTCTCCAAATTGCACCTCATTATCAAATTCCCTACCATGGTCGGTTCTTATTGACACTATTATACATCCTAATTGGTTTTGAATTTTCTTACAAAATATTTCAAATTGAACCAATGATCGGATTTGTAATCTTAAGGGGTCAGTCCAAGTATACTAGAGCAGTTTATCTACTATGACTAAGCGTGTGCGCTTTCCCTCGTACGGCGGATGGACCGACAAGAGATCCATATGAAGGAGTTTCTACATCTAGTCATTGAACTAATTCTTACCTAGGTGACTACGAGAGCTGTTTTCCTAATTTTGCAAGCATCACAGAAGTGTTAATCAAAACTTAAGCTTAGGTAAGTTGGCTAACTAATTTCCTTAGATGCTTAACCGACGTGAATGAGACGCATATATGCATTGACCTAATCTCCTATGCTACAACGTGGAGTTTTCATCAATCATTGCTAGACAGATTTGGTCTTTTGGCTTATTTCCTAATTTCATCGCATATAAGCCTTTCTTCCTAATACCTCTACCTATGACCTTACCATCCTTAGTAATTTCACTATCATGTTCAGAAAATGTTACTTTACACTTATTATCACTTATTTATCCTACACTTAGCAAGTTAAATCTTAAGTTATCCACATGTTCTACAATATCTATTTTAAGAGAGTCATTCAAAATCGTACCTTTGCCAATGATGTTACCGCGAAGATTGCTACCAAAAATAACATTACCTCCGTTATATGCCTGGTAGCTTGAGAAGAGCTTTCGGTTACCCATCATGTGTTTTGAGCATCCGCTATCCTTTATCCACTCATCGGGTTCCAAGTCGACTCCAAGGCATATCTATTTATACAAGACAATAACTTAAACATTTGGTCCCCAATATATCATGGGTCTAAAGTTGTTAGTGCTAAACATCCCTTGCATTCGATGCAGTTGGTTGGGATGTGGAAATGGAATACACATTTCCCATGGCATGTAACTTTGATGTTGGAAATTGTTCCAAGTTACGGCAAAACCATGAGGTTGGTTTTGTCGACCAACGTTCCTTTTTGGTTGCGGGGTCTTAGGACGAGGATAATTATTATTGACTCTTCTAGGTGGTGGAGTTTTTGATCTAACATTAGGTTTTGAAAATCCGACTCTGGGTTTTAACGATGGCTTATAAAATCATTTAACTTAATTATAACTGGCAACGGGAACTTTGACGTTGTTTACCATTATATGTTTTGGTCTAGGACCCAAAATAGATTTTTGAAAAGAAATTGATTTTTTAGAAACTGGTGAATAGACTGACGGTCCCATAATTACTTTGGGGGTCGTCTGGTCTTTAAAGGGCCGCCCATGGTATTTGGGGGACCCCCACCAGAGGATGTTTCTTTTTGAGATTTCACAAACTTTATTTCCTTAGTTCCACTAGATGATGCTTTAAATGAATTAAACCTTAAACCTAATTTTTCTTTGGAGGGTTTTTGATTACTTAACATTTCATTTGATGCTTGAGCTACAAGACACGTCTTGTCTTTTCAAATTTAGTTAATCTAATGGCTTCCTCTTTGAGTTTTTCATTCTCAATTTTGAGCATATGACACTTTACACATTCAAGATCAACTCCCTTGTTTTTCTCGAGTGTAGACACTTTTTATTTTAGAATACTAAGTTCTTTTTCTAAACTATTTCTAGTGGCTTTTAATCTTTTGTTTTTAGTGATTATCTTTAAACTCATTTTGCACAGTTTATCATATTTATTATCTAAACCCAAATCATCTATTGACGAGTTTTCATCACTAAAATAAGATGATTCGGAACTTACCTCATTTGATGCTTGAGCTACAAGACACGTCTTGTCTTTGACCTTATCATCATCTTATTCACCGCTATTACTCCAAGAACCTTCGACGAACGCTCTTTGGTTCTTGTCTTTCGGTGGTTTTGGACACTCTCCAATAAGATGATTTGGATCGCCGCATCTAAAACATTTTCTATCACCTTTACCGTTCTTGTCATCTCGGCTTCTTAGGAACGTCTTTTTGTCTGAGGTTGTCTCACGAATCTACCTCTTCTCTTGAAGAACTTCTTGAAGTCTCTAACCGCCATGGCGTATTCTTCGTCTTCACTTCCGAAAGTCGAACACTCCTCATCACTAGGTTCTTTCTTAGCCTTTAAAGCAAGAGATTTTCTTTCTCTCTTAGCTTTGACTAATTTAGAATCTTTCTTGATGATCATCTCGTGAACTTTGAGATTCCTGATGAGTTCGTCAAGTGACAGTGATGTTAATTCTTTCGACTCTTCAATCGCCGTGACCTTTGCTCTCCATTTAGGATGTAGAGCCCTAAGAAACTTCCTAACATAATTCTTGCTTGAATAACCTTCATCAAGAGCTTTTAGACTAGTAATGATAATATTAAATCTAGCAAAAGCACTATTTATAGATTCGTCTTCAGAAATGACGAATTGTTCATATTGTTGTACCAAAAGGTCGATCTTGTTATCTTTGACTTTGTTATTACCTTGATGGGTGATTAGCAAAGTTTTCCAAATTTCTTTTGCCGTATTACACATGAAAATTCTTTCATGTTCTTTTCTTGGCAAAGCATTGTAAATAATCATTTTGGCTTCGTTATTTTTCACTAGCTTCTTTTTAAGATCATCACTTTGTTTTTTAAAAGGGATAACCTCATATAATTTGGTTTCCGGATTTTATTGAATAGGTTGAAAATCACCGTTAGTAATAACATGCAAAAGATCAAGATCTTTTGATTTAACAAATGTCTCGAATATATTTTTCCAATAAATAAAACTATCACTTTCAAAAAGTGGTGGTCTTTGCATGGATTGCCCTTCTAGATATTTATTGTAATCCATAGATCGATCCAAGCTTTAAAATACAATATATTTTAAAAATCTTGAGTGACCTCGGCTTCTTATACCAATTGTGGAAACTAAAAGGGGAGGGGGGATACAGGTTCATTTTACGTTTTAAAAGTTTTCTTTCAAAATACTTAGATTCGAGTTGTATGTTCAACCAATCAACTATACGAATCAACAATGTAAATATCTAAACTAATACTAAATAACAATGATAACAATATAAAGAGATAAGGAAAGGAACAATCAAACCAAGACGCCAAGATTTATAGTGGTTCGGCTACGAAGCTCCTATTCGCCCTACTCCACTCCCCGAGTATCCTACTCGAGATTTCACTATGTCAAAAAGCTCCCTTTAGGAGAAGAAAACCGTTTACACGTCGCTTACATTATTTTCCGACACTAAGCTAAATGTTGAGTTCTAATCTTAGCTAGAACCAATCTACCACTTCATAAGCACTACACAATCACAAGATCTACACTATCGGATTTACACACAATCTGAATCACACAATTACACAAGATATTTACAATAGAGATTTGATACTTAAAAAAAGAGAGGAGAGATCACTAAATAACAATTCGTTTCTTGGCGAATACGAATGTTCTTCTCTTGCACTTGATAGAGATGAGAGGAGAGATGAGAAGAAGAGATTGGATCACTTAAAACAAGATCAAACAATATTAGTGATCAAGAGATATAGTGAGAGAAAGAAGGTTTTTAGAGAGAGAAATAATACCGGAAAAATTCATACAAAGAGGTATGTTTTTCTGCCAGAAATAGTGTAGTATTTATAGCCAGTGAATCCTAATGGTCATCTGCTGGCGGTCCTTACGGTCCCAGATATATTAGGGAGCCGCTATACATATCAGGGGGCGCCAGTAGACTCCGCTCCTGTTTTTGTCTTTTTATGGGGAAGGTTGTATCTGGTATGGAAGCTTCTATTTTAGGAGGAAAACCATATTTAAATTTTATTATTAAAATAAAATATTTTCTTTTATTAAAAAGTATTTTTGTATATTTATTTTGTGAAAATATAATGTTTAAGAAAAAATATTTTCTTGATCACTAATCATGCTTAATGATTTGTTTGTACATACCTTAAGTGATCACTAATCTTAGAAATGGAATTTTACGATTAATAATTTGTAAACGTTTATTTTTATCGTAAACGTTTTTACATTTTGTTATTATCAAAACGTTGAGAGGTCAAAAAATATAAATAACGTTTTTAGACATTATTTGTATGAACAAAGAACTTTTAGGAGAGTAGAAACGATGATAACAAATCATACCAAGCCCGTGGAGCCTGCTTTAACCCGTAAAGCGCCTTCTTGAGCTTGTACACATGGCTGTAATTATCTTGATCTACAAACCTGTCTTGTTGACTGACGTAGACCTCTTAATGTAATATACCGTTTAAGAACGCCGTCTTGACATCTATTTGATAGACGATCATGTTCATGTAAGCGGCATATGCAATAAAGATTCTTATATCTCTAGTCATGCAACCGGTGCAAAAGATTCTTCAAAGTCGATTCTCTCTTCTTGATGATATCCCCTTGCTACCAATCTTGCCTTGTTTTTCAAAACACCTCCCAGTTCGTCTAATTTAACCTTGAAAATCCACATCAAAGTTATTATCATGACACGATCTGGATGAGGTACGAGCTCCCATACTTCAAGACGTTCAAACTTATTTAGTTCTTCTTGCATAGCTTCGATCCAACAAGATTCCTTCAAAGCTTCTTTGTAATTCTTTGGTTCAACGGAAGTTAGGAAAGCATCAAAGTAGTAAAACATGGCTTCATTTTGTAGTTGATGTCTTCTAGAGACAGGTCGAGAAGGACTTCCAATGACATTATCCAGTGGGTGATCCTTGGTCCATTTTTAGAGATGTTCAGGTGGTTGATTAACTAAGTGCACATTAGTTGGAATAATATCCCTTGAAGAAGATTCTTCAGAATTTGGTTCTGGAATTGAAGCACCAAAAAAGGGATCGTTATCTAGATGTTCAACATCAATATTGTGAAAATATTCTTCAACACCAGAAGGAATAACTGGAGATTATGATTCTTGAGGGGTTTATGAAGTACTTGTAGATGGTGCATCTTGATCAATTGTTGTTGAGGAAGGTGTACTGGTTGAATCAGCAGGATCTGGAGCAACAATTGCAGGATTTGTAGAAGCAACACTAGGTGGAGGATTAAAATACTCATCAAACATCGGTTAAAACAAAATATCCCAGTCCTTATTTGTTGGTAGGACATATGGTGTTGGAGAAGGAGGGTTTGGCACGAGTCATGAACTGAGTGTTCCAAGAGTCAATAGTTGAGACCCGGGACCTGAATTGAATTATTCAGAAGCCATAGCTTGAATCTCATCAAAGTCAACGTGAATGGTTTCAATGATTAGCGGGTCCACTTGTTGTAGATTCGGTAAGCCTTCTTCGCTAGAGCATAACCGATGAAGATTCCAATATCTGCTTTAGGTTTTAACTTACAAAGATCTTCACTGTCATTAGTGGGGTAACAGAGAGCACCAAAGACATGAAGATAAGATAAGTCTGGTTTCCTATTATGGAGAAGTTCATATGAGGTTTTGTTGTTACGTTTACAGATTAATGATCGGTTTTGAGTGTAACAAGCTATCGCAACTGCCTATGCCTAGAGAAATAACGAAGCCTTTGAGAATATCAACATGGTTCATGCAGCTTCCACTAAAGTTTAGTTCCGTCTTTCAACAAGGCCATTCTGTTATAGAGAGCGAGCAATGAATGTTTGATGTGAAATCCTGACATCTTCATAGTAAGCTCTCATGGGTTGATTAACAAACTCTGTGCCATTATCTGTTCTGAATCATTTTGAGAACATTTTGAGAAATTTAATCACGAACTCTAGATCTTCATTCTTTGATCATAGAAATTTTACCCAAGTAAACCAAGAGTAATCGTCAACAATTACCAATATGTATTTTTTCCCATTGATAGTTTGAATCCTCATTGGCCCGCAAAGGTCCATGTGCAGCAGATAGAGCTTTTCTTGAATGGAGCCCTCAACTTTGGGTTTGTAGGTGTGTTTCTTGCTTTTTGCTAGAGCATAGGCGAAACATAAGTGATCCTTTTGAAACTTTAATTGGCCAGCCTACATACCAGTCCTTGTTTAGCCATTGCAGTGATAGAATCGAAGTTTAAATGTGACAACCTTCGAAGCCATAACCAAGATTAGTCTTTGAGGATTTAGACAAGAGACAAATATGAGAGGATAGCATCATATCTTCCAGAGACAAAGTGTATAAATTTGAGCCCCTTGATCCCTTGAGTAGGTCAACACCTTCTAAGTCAAGAATGTAGAAGGTGTGTTTGCGTAAAGCTACTTCGAGATCTGAATCACAAAACTGTCTTATGGAAAATAAGTTGTGTCCAAACCCTTCCACATAGTAAACCCAAGAAATCGTAACATTGGTCATCTAGTAGTCACCATAGCCCATTATCTTTGCAATCTGATCATTACCAAATATTACAATACCAACAAATTTGTAAATAAAGTTGATAAGCTGAGAGCGGTTTCCAGTCATATGCTTGGAGCATTCGAAGTCTAAATACCAGAGAACAATTTGGACAACCTGAAATCAACAAGAGAAGAAGATGGAGCAGTGAAAACATTAGATCCCTAAGTTTGATTGGGTTTCAAATTGTTAGAAACATTAGATTCTACACCCTTAGATCTACTGATCGAACTTATATTAGTGACATCCTTAAGCATTTCAGGATTGTTCATACGAGGTGTTGTTTTCTGAGCTACCTTTGCTAGGAGTGGATTCTTAGGGGGCACTACATTAGTGGAGGTAATCCTAGTCAAAGGGCACCTATTTTTATGTATTATGAATTTCTGACCAGTAGGTATCCACTTATAACCAACAGTAGTAAAAACTTTACCAGTAGGTTTTCAAATGTTCTTCTTTTTGCTCCTCTTAGCAAATTTAGATTTAGAACGCACATTCACATCATTAACAAAATTAAGAACACACAAATCATGAATTGCATCAAACATACATTCATTACATGTAGCACAACTTAATTTTGAATTCGCATTTAACATGGAATGCTTAACATGTTCATTACAGACAGGTTCAATAACACAATTCTTTTTATTTTAACTAGAGTTAACGCTCCTAGGGTGGTCTTCTACTTTATTCTACTGGTAATTTTTCTTGGTATTGCCTGAAGGTTGTGATCTGCTAGCACTAGTAGAACTCTTCAATCCTGTAAAAGGCAACACAGTTTTGTTAGAATCTTGTATTTTGTAGGAATCTACCTATTTTCAAGTGTTGCTTGATGATGTGGCAGGTTCGGAAAACTTAACTTTCTTGTATTTGTTTAATGGTGTGATTGCGAGCAATTTCTCGCTAGGTTTTGTTAAACTAGGGCATGTAGCTTTAATATAAACTAGAACCTCCTGAATTCATTTAACATACTTATACGCAGAGTCTAAATCACTGTCTAAAGGTCTGAGTGCCCTAGCTTGTTCGACTAATTCCCGAAGAATGTCAGCATTCTTCTGAGTGTGCTTAATATAGTCTATGTGGGCATCGTTGTTTTTCAATACTCTAGGAGATAGAGGTTCTTAATCAAGCTTAAACATTCCTAAAGCAATAACCTTGGTATTATTCGATTGGACATCTTTTTCAACCACATTTTTTCCTTTTAAATTCTCAATGTGTTTCCTCAAATTAGCAATTAAGACATCTTTTGCGTTTAGCTTAGCTTGCCATTCATTTATTTTGAAAAATTCCTGAATTTCAGGAGCATTTTGATTGTTTAACAGTTTGTTATTTAGAAAACTCTCTTTTTGATGTTGTAATTTAAGTTCAAGATTAGCATTACAATTTTCAAGGCGTGAACATCTAAGTACAACTTCATTAAAAAATTTCTTTTCAACCATGTGTTCTTTTTTGGCAAGCTCAGCCTTAAGCACTAGATTCTCATTGTATGCATCAATAAAACTCTGTTGCATTTCAAGATAATTATTGCGTGTAGCAAGAGAATTTACACAAATGTTAACTATATCTTGAGATAAGAGAAGTTTAAATAAGTTATCATTTCCTGTTCCACTTGTTCAATTTCAAATTTATCATGCACATGACATTTATTATTTGCAGGTAATACATTGACAGATACAGAATCAGCATGCATCATAATATTCATAACATCTTGACAGATAATATGTTCCAAGAGTCGATCATTATCGAGAAAAAAATCCTTTCTTTTGAATATCAAAATATTTCATGTCTACATAATACTGTTCAACAACACCTTCCATTTGGTTAAAAATTGTTTTCACCTCATTAAGTTCAAGATTAAGGCCATTATCAAAACCATTAAATAATTCCCTTAACGTTTTAATAAATGGAATTACTTCCTTCATGAAAACCGCTTTTGTGTGTTCAAAACACCATGACCCCTCAATTATTACATCAGGTGTGGTTTTTACTTTCACCACCTTGTCAAAACTGGCAAGATGATTTTTTAGTTTTTGAAAACTTGTCTTAAACATGCATACTTTTGGGAGTTCACTAGGTGCCTCTGTTCTAACAGGTGTAGTTTGAACAACAGGTTGTTAAGAAATAAGGTTTGAAATCTGTAACCAAAAAGCTTA
>BQNB010052427.1:0-17472 GCA_026074375.1 Tanacetum coccineum
CTTAAACCAAATAATCAAATTTACTTCACTGTAGCTCTTAAAAATTTTACTTTTTAAGGTGAGCCGTATTTCGTAAATGATACAAACGATAAGTTTTTAAATCTTTGATTCGAGTTGGGAACTTATTATGATAATACATCAATTGAAGGTATTATTTGTTGGTGTTCTTTTACCAACTTTGTTTATTTTATTTTTTTTAGACAATTTTTGATTTTTTTATTATTTTTTTTATATATTTTTTTAATATGATAATTATACTAAAACGAAAAGGAAAATGTTTTTTACTTTTTTTATATTTTATATTTTTTTTATTATTATTGAATTTTTTTAGCAAAACAAAACTTTCAAAAATGTAAGGTTCTTCAAATCCAATCAACAAACTTCAAACGATAGAATCTTAATCACAAATCCCCGGCAGCGGCGCCAAAAATTGATTCGTCAATTTTAACACACGTAAAATAATATATATAATACTATGGAAAATTCCCAATTCACCCTTGAGGACAAAGGTAAAAAGGAAATTCTTCAAAATATATATAATATAATATAATACGTATATTTGACCGGGAAGTATGCTTTCCCGGGTCGTTTCCCCAACGACTTGTGAAATTGATATCACGCTTTAGTTTGGATTATGATTTGAATAAGAGCAAGGATGAATTTGATTATCTATAACCACTAAATAAAAGCAACAAATAAAATGAGAAAACAAAAGCAATTAAGCACTTAAACAATTAACTGGAACGAATAAAACGCGACAAATAAACAAATAAGACGAAATTAAACCCTAAAAATGCAAACTAAATTTCTAAACCTAAAATAAGACAAAAGAAAATTTTAGGAAAAAGAAAAATATTTTTTTGATAATTTTTGAATTTTTTATGAATTAAAAACTAATTAAACCTATTTAAATCCTAGAAAATAGCAAATTAATTCCTAAAAATTCTAAAAAAATTGATTTTTAAACTTAGAAAAATCTAAAATGATATAAAAACTAAGAAAACTATTTTTAACTATTTTTAAAATTAAAATTCTATTTTTAAAATTAAAATTAAAAGCTTAAAAATGAAAATGAAAATCTAAAAGAGGTAAAAATGATTTTTCTTAATGTAAACCTAAAAGTAATTTTTCTAAAACTAAAAACTATTTTTTTGTATTTTTATAAAAACTTTATCTATTTTTAAATGATTTTCGAAAATTAAAATACAAGAAATTTATAAAATACAATTCTTAATGAAAAAATTATGAAAAATCAGAAAATTCTAAAATGTAACTAAGTTCCTATGAAAAATAACAGGGAAAGCCCAACTTAAAGAATAAGCTCAAAATAAGCCCTACGAGGCTACGACTTTTTAATAGAAAAAGAGTTGAAAACGTGTTTAACAAATAAATGAAATGGAATGATGATGGATGAGCTATTGCAGCACACTTGTTAACACGTATGGCATATAAGATAGAGGTCTCAGGTTCGAGCTTGGCACACACCTTTTTGCACTTTTTTTTTGCTTTTTATTAAAAACTGAATATTAGGGCTTATAGAGGACACAAACTTAATCACTTTGTAATGAGAGAAAAGGGCTGAAACTAATAATGAGCTTTTAATGCTTATTAAATAGCTGGTGCACCAGGTAAAAGTCCCCTGGTGCCACAGGTAACAAGATAAGTCATAACTTGAAATTTTTACAATTAATTATTAAAATTCTTCTCCTAATGATCTTAAATGAAACCAAAGCTCACTCAAACAAATTGCACTAAAACCTTTGACTTTCAGAAGTCAAACTAAGATAAACCAAACACCTCTTATGAAGATGACAGATTAAAATTAAGCTTTTGAAATGAAAACTCGTGAATGAAATTTGAGTACCGATTTTACTTAGCTTAAAACAACTTAACTACATGATTAAATAATAAATTATCCAAATCTATGATTTATCCTATGTCTAATGAATATTTTTTTGGTTTTTATGGTTTTATGACAAGTTATTTATAAAACTGTGATCTAAACTATTATAAGCAAAAACAGATAATCTAATATGATTAATAAGCTAGATGAAACACAAATAAGCAATAATAAGCATACTGATTAAGCAAATAAGCATATTAATAATCTAATTAAGCACTTGAGTTAAAACTAAACTAGAATTTAAATGACAATAAAAGTAAAAGAAGACTTACAATTAGCCTAGCTCAACAAGGCTGCTTATGCTCTTAGAGCTTATCTACAGCTCCTAGCTTTTAAGCTTTAGCAGCTAGGTAAAGTCCTTGGAGATCTTCTATTGTGATCTTCCTTCCATCAGAATTCACCCAAGTCTAAAAGAAAAGTAGTTAACTTTGATTTTAAAAGCTAAGGTATATTAAGATTGGTTTAAGCTCAAATCAAGAGCTTAGAGACTCTTGAGTGTTAATTATGGCTTATTAACTTATTGAGACAGTATATGCTTATTTATGAGAGCTTTGAGTTGAAAGAAAAGAGAGCTTCTACAAAAATTAGAATAACTTTCATTAATTAAGAACTGATTTACATTACTTAAAAAGAAATTACAATTGATTTTAAATCATATATACATCAAGCTTTGAAACTACACATTAGGCTAAAGCTAGAAGAGAAGGGACATTAGTGTGTGTGGATGACAGGGTGCTATTTATTAGCACCTGAAGGAAACTTCTAGGCTGAAATCTTGTTAGACGCGCCCATCAATCTTAACCATAAATCAACAATCTTTGGGTCTGTGTTTTTGCGTTTGGATACTAAGTGACCTCACACGATTGCCAGCTGGCAATCCATGTAAGGCTTCACTTGTGTCTTCTTCCTGAGTAGAAATAGTAAAAAAACCTAAATTCCATGTGTGCTTTCTCCATTGATGACGTGGCTCATGGTGTTTGAGTCGAGGTGGCTAGAGTCTCTTGGTTTATAATCTCTCCACAATCTTGTTTAGGAGCCATGAATAGACTTACTTAGCCCCTCAATTTCCATTTACCCTCTATTTTACCTGGCTAGTGAATTTTGTAGTAACGATGAACAGTAAATGGGTCTTGGCGCCACTTTGACTGTTAAATTAGTTGGAGTTTGGGGGAATTGCAAATCTAATCCCTTACAATTCTTTCTCCATTTCTAGTATAAATGGCAGTTTGAATAATTGCAAGAATGGTCCCTAGAGTTTATATGAAATGAAATGGACTAGTAACATGGGCTTATGATTGGGCCTAAGTTTTATCTTTGGATCCGGGTATAGAATTTTAGGGTTTTTCAGGCCCATTAAGGGTTTTAGGGCCCAATAGGAGGTGAGGGGTTATTTTTGGACTTTGGTGAAACTTAGAGGGTGAAAATGGATTATTTTTTGATGTTAGTCTTTTAGGGGTTGACTTCTGTGTCCAGGGTTTAAATTTTTTTAACTGCAGTTTGACTGGAGGCTTGGACATTATCTTTTGGCTTTTGACTTCACTCTTTGTTTCTTGGTGTCCGTGCTTTCCCCTTTTTGACGGTTTTCTTGTGATTTTTGATATATCCGTACCTGCACACACAAAACACAAATACAAGCATATTGTTGCCATTTTTGGTCTGTTTTGGGGTTAATTGGGCACTTTTAAAGCATAAATGGATTATGTGTATTTTACAATTATCAAAATCTCTATCCCTGTGATGAAATAGTGCACATGAGGAAGTAACAAGTTAAAACACTGATTTTCTCTGCGGTTATGACATTCATCTTCCCGGAATGGCCTAAAATCAAAGAAGGCTATGGACTCTATCACGTTATTGTTGTCGTTCTAGTGTGTTTACTCCTTTTTTTACCTTGTTGGTTTTGATACCTCGAAATCAGCAAAACCTTGTACGCACATATACTTGAGATCGTTCCATAAGGAGGGGGTGACAGTGTGGAAAGGGCTATCACTACTGATGCTAGCTTAGTTGCAGCACAGGACAGTGATAAGATAATTAGGACCCAGACCACGGCAATGCCTAATGTTGACATTCCTCAGGGAATGGATACAGGTGGCAGTCCCAGACACCAAGACACCATGGGGGGGTGCTCCTGCTCAGACTAGGTCTGAGAGAGTGCTTAAACAGCCCAATGAACCACCTCTCCCAGAAGGTCACACATCTAGAAGTGGGGAGGGCAGGATGGAATATACTTTTGAATTGATGGATATTGTACCACCTACACCTCATGATTCACCTCTCCCAGGATGTTACACACCTAGAAGTGATGAGGGTAGATTAAAACTGGAAGAATTGATAGCTATGTGTACAAAATTGTCAAAATAGGTGCTTGACTTGGAGAAAGAGAAGGATGCTCAAGCTGTGGAGATCCTCAAACTAAAGAAAAGAGTCAAGAAATTAGAAAGATAGAGGAAGTCAAGCATATCACACCCAAGAAGGAGGATATACAGGCAGGTTGAGTCTTCTGATGATGATTTAGATGAGGAGGATGCATCCAAACAAGGGGGAAAAGTGACAAGACAAAGCCAATGTTTAAAGATAGTGACTTTGATAGACTTGATGATGATATGGAAAATGTTGAAGGAGAGACAGTTTATGCTGCTACTTCTGTAGTTAGTACTACAGGAGCATTGGTTAGTACTGCTAGACCAACTGTTAGTATTGTTGGGCCATCTACAAGTGCTGTTGGGACTTCAACAGGTATTTTAGAAGATGAGATGATGACAATGGCCGACACATTGATAGCCATTAGACAAACAAGAACAAGACCATCTTATTTACCAAGACCAACTTCAGTGGTGATCACTAATACTGAACAAGAATAAAGTAGACTAACAACACCACCACCATCAGACACTAGAGACAAGGGTAAAGGTATAATGGTAGAGCCTGATCCTCCAGTGAAAATCAAGAGGAGTGATCAAGGTGATTTGCAACTTCAAGCAGATGCAGAGTTGGCTCAGTTACTGCATCAAGAGGAATTGGCTCAAGTAGAAAGGAGACAAAGAGAAAGAGCAGCACAAGAAGAAGCCTCTATAGCTGCACTTTATGAAGAGTATGATACTATTCAAGCCAGCATAGATGCTGATGCTTTGTTTGCTGCAAGGCTCCAACAGGAAGAGAGAGAGCAGTTCACCATTGAAGAAAGAGCACAATTTTTGGTAGAAACAATAGCAGCACAAAGAAAGTTTAGAGCTGCTCAAAGGGCTGCAGAGATCAGAAGTAAACCACCCACCAAAACTCAGCTAAGGAACATGATGATTACATATCTGAAGAATATGGGTAAGTTTAATCACAATCAACTGAAAGGAAAAAGTTATGAGGAGCTCCAGAGATTGTATGAAAGGGAACAAAAGTGGATAAATGATTTTGTTCCTATGGACTCTGAAAAGGAAGAAAAGAAATCAGTAGAGCCTGAGAGTGTAGGAAAGAAAGGCAAAAGAATAAAGAGAGTTGCAGATTCAGCACTTAAACAGAAATCTTCTAAGAAACAAAAGATGATGCAAGAACAAGAATCTGCAAAGAGTGATGAAGACGCAGCAGCAGACTATGAACATGAAAAGGAAGAGTTGAGAATGTGGTTAACAGTTGTTCCAGATGAAGAAGAGACTATGGATCTCTTTTGACTACATGTACATTAAATCCTATAGTTTCAGGCTATTCTCATCACTTCCAGGTGTGTTAACTCATGTGAGAGGTGAATCATTGAAAATTTTAAATGGATTTGATGTCTCTTTACCAGTTTAGCCATTTACTCTGGAGTAGTCAGTCCTTTGGCCACCAGAAAGGTGCATGTCCATGGTTGACCTGAAAACCTATTTTCACTTCAGTCCTCATTAATAACTGGTGAGTTGAATACCATATGGTTTTTGGCAAACCATTACAGCCATAAACGGATTTGATATGCCTTTACCTGTAGCCGTTTGCTCAGGGCTAGTCAATCCTTTGGCACCTAGAAAAGGTAAATTCCATGGTGGATTGATAACCATGTCAACTCTTTGTACATGAAACTTTGTGAGTTGAGTATTACCATCCACTTTTTGGCAAGTGTCAACCATCTAATATGGATTTATAATTTGTCTTTACCATAAGCCATAATCTTATGGACTAGTTATGGTTTTTCCACAGCCTTTACCACAAACCATAAACTTGTGGGCTAGCCAACTCTTCACTTAAACAGATATGGTGAGTTGACTAACCATACAACTTATTGCAAGTTGTCAACCATAGAACGGATTTGAGAAGTCTTTACCAAGAGCCGTTTTGCTCTGGACTTGGCCAGTCATTATGTCGGTTAGACCATGGTGAAAGAATATTCATTTGTTGTGTTAGTGCATGCACTCCACCAGTGTTATCTTTTATCTCCATTCTAGACTTCTTAAATCTTCTAACTTCACTAATTCCTATTTACCAGCCTTGCTTTATCCATCATTTTCAAACATTTTTTAGCAATCCTCTTGGTTTTCTCCTTGAAGTTTTCTTATTTAGCATAGTTGTGCATTCTCAGCAGATAAAGGATATTTTCTTTCAATTTCTTATATAAATCCATGGCTCCAAGTTTCAAAAAAATGTACTCTACTGGATTCATAATATCTCTAATTATGATCCATTTGCTGAACTAACAAACTCTAATGGAATTGTACTATGTGGTCTTCAAACTTATTCTTTAAATACTTCAAAATACCTTATCTAGCTCTTACTCTGGTCCATCCATTCCATATCTATTCATTACAATCATATTTAACTCTGTTAAGATCTACTCTAGATATATACCTTCAGCATTAGCACTACCAAAATTATTGTACACTATATCATTCACTTCTTCTCTAACTATTTGGTTCACTCTTTTTCTCCTTGATTGATGGATCTTATAGGTGCTATTACTAGTGATTTCATAGCTACATGAACAGGATTAATAGGAATTTTAGTACCTGAGACAGAATCATCTTGTTTACTAACCTGCTTTACTTTTTTAGATTTTTTTTTTTACATTCTTTTTTTCCTCTTTCCCTCCTTTTCTTACTTCTTCTTTTATCCTCTATTTAATCTATTTCTTCCACGATATCCATCTGAACCTTCAGAATCATCCTTATCAAGTCTGTATGCAATCCTTTTCTTGCCATTTGTTTTCTCCTCTTTCCAGACTTCTTGGCTGGCTCAGCATCCTTTGCTTCATCATCTTTCAGTCTTTTTGTAGTCTTTGTCTGGAGCTCTTTATCCTTATCTTGTCAAATAGCTTTAGTGGGTTTCAAAGTTTATCTGGTGCAATATGATTCAACCAGTTTCATAGGTTATCAATATTCTTCCTTAACTTCTTCATAACTCAAATTCTTCAGCTGAGATAACTTCCATGTCCACCTGATTCATTCAAAATTATTCATCCATTATGTCGTCTGCCTTGTGATTGGGTCATGGGCTTATTTCTTTTAGCTCTTGCTCTTTCCTCTGCAAAATATTTCTTCCTTTGATTTACTAGATCAACCATCTTCTTTGCAAAATCTTCTCCTTGTAAGTCACTTCCTAGCATACTTTTTGACAACTCTGCATTAGCTTCAATCTTTGCTCTAATTAAATCCCAATCTTCATCTGTGTAATGCTGAGCTTCAAATTAAACTTGAGCTCTTCTTTTCTTTTGTTGCTCATTTAATTCTTCTTCTTCTGCAATTCTTTGTGCTAGGAGAGAATCCAAATGTACTTGTTTAGCCACCTCTTCTTTCTGTAAAGTATCCAATCTGATTGCTTCAGCAAGGCTAGCTTCCTCCTGTAAAACTTGTTCCTTTGTCTTCTTAGGAGTTTCTTCAATGATCATAGGAGCTTTTCCTGCTCTTTGGCCTTTATCAGGAGAAGGAATAGACCTTTTAGCACTGCCAGTACTAACTTGTTCACTAACAGTACTAATTTTAATACTGCCAGTATTAACTCCTTCAGCAGTATTAACTTCTTTAGCACCAGTATCAAACTTCTCTTGAAAAATCTAAACTTGAGACTACTTTCTTTTCCCTTTGTCTCTTTTTCTTCTCGTATATTCTAACTTCCTTATCAAGGACTTTGGCTTTAGGAGAGCAACCCTGGAGTGGGTTTTGGGCTGCTTCAAGAGTAATAGGACTTATGTCTTCACTTGTTCCTCCCCTGAAGCATTTATTTTGTAATTGAAGGAGTTCACCAGTCCTTGTACCAAAAGGATGCTAGAGGATCATATGACTTTTCCTCCCTGAGCCTCTGATTCTTCCTCTTCAGAGTCTGATAAAACCACATTTTATTCTTTTCAAATCCCTTCCAGCTTCTTCACTTCTTGACTAACTTCACAAGAGCATTCCCCATTGTCTGCACTTGGTTTGTTTGAGATCGTTCCAGGCTGTCAATTCTTGATATCAATTGAGGAACTACTTGAAGTAGATCATCCATAGTCATTTGTCCATGAGCCTGATCTTGTGGGGGTGAGAAGTGTTGGTGGACAGGAGATGGCTCCTCAAAGGTGTGTTCAAATGGTGCAGGTTCAGTTGCAGGTATAGGTGTAGGTGTAGGTGTAGGTGTAGGTATAGGTGTAGGTGTAGGTATAGGTGTAGGTGTAGGTGTAGGTGGTGGAGTTGTACTGGAGGTGATGATGTCGTTTTTAATGGATGTGTGGATGATCGATGGTTTGATGGAGTCACAACATGATGTTCTTGACCTGCCATTTGGATTAGTGTAGCAACAAGTAATTAGCAGGCAATAAAGGTTTGGTGCCCCTCGAAAACCCCTTTTCCATATTCCCAAAGATCTTTTGGTTTGGGACACAGCCGATTAAATGTGTTTGTTTTTCCGTTTGGAATGTTCTAAAATCAGTTGCTGAATACGAGGATACATCAAAAAAACTTCGTCTTGGCTTTTCAAATTGGCCACACATCCATCAAATAATAGTTTTGAAAAATTTTAAACTCTATCAGTGGATAGACCAAATACCAAAGCTGTTAGCAATATGGATACCGAATTGACCCTTCCACACTTTTGTGGCTTATACACGTGTTGGAGAAAATACAAAGTCAAAAGGTCAACGTACTGCTAAGCAAAAGGTCAAAGTACTGCTAAGTTGAAGATCAAAGTACTGACTTCTTAGTGTGGAAAAGTCAACGTACTGCCGTGGATAAAGGAATCTTAAAGGATTATTATTTAAACGGTTATGTTAGTAATTATCTTGTAACAGTTATTTTAATGATTAGTATTGATTAGTGTTTATGTCATACAAGGACTGTACACCTACTAGAGTTATCCTTATGTTTATAAATGCGATCTCTTGGAAGGTATTAGTAGAATATTTGAACAAGAACAAAAAAGAAACTCAAACTAGCAAAATGCTTTAGTAGCGATATTAGAGAATTAGTATTGTATTAGGATCTGCAATTTAGGCTGATTCATAAAGTGTTTATAATTCATAATCGTTTGATTCAAGCTTGTGTGGTCTTTTAGTACTGCCAACTAGATTCAGCATAGTTGACAGTATATCAGTGTTTCATTAAGGAATATCGATCCTACAAGTGGTATCAGAGCTTGTGTAGAGACTCTGATCTAGAAGAACTTTTAATCATTCGAAATCTTTCAAAACTCCTAAAAGATGTCTGAAGCTGAACCTATCCCTCCCACCTCGTCCGTCACTGCACTAAGAATCCCTATGATCAAGAAGGGTGAATATGACCTTTGGGTCCATGAAGATGCGACAGTATATTGCTATCACTGATCATATTCTATGGGATATAATCACCAATGGAGACCAAGCCACAACTGATCCTGCATCCTCGTCAGCACCAAAAACTTCACTTGCTGCCAACGCAAGAAGAAACAATGAGAAAGCCCTTAACATATTGCTTTCTGCAATACCTGATAGACATCTGCTTAGTTTTCATGATGCCACAAATGGAAAAACCTTATGGACAGCCATAAAAGCAAGATTTGGAGGAAATGAAGCATCAAAGAAGATGCAAAAAGATCTTTTGTAGCAACAATTCAAGACGTTTACTTATCGGATCTAGAGACGAGCTAGATTCAGAATAACGAAAGGTTTCAGATCTCCCTTTGTTTTGCTTGAATTATTTGATGCTAAGTGTCCATTGAAGTTGCGAATTTGAAGTTTCTAAGTAGTTTCCATTGTGTGGGCAGTCGTTGCTACAATGATTCAGGGACAACCTGGATGGTGAATTGGAGTTTGATGATCTTCTAAATTACTTGAAGGTGTATGAGCATGAATGAAGGGTGTTTCAACTCAAGACTCACAAAATATTGCTTTTTGTTCCACTGAAGTTCAAAGGGCAGTACTTTGAAACAAAGTACTTGCTGACCAGCCAAATTCATCCCAAAAGGATATTACTCAGGCTCCACAAGCAAGGTGCAAACTGCTCTAACTGTGCTTTCCACTCAGATGAATTCTTATTGTTCCTTCTTTTTGCTCACAAATCATCCATGCCTTCAATCTTGATGATGAGACCTTTTTTTATTTTTCTGTTTTTACTGCAAATTGATGAAGATGCTATCGGAAGAAATTGATATTTGATGGCAGTGGCTATGATACTGCAAGGTAAGGAAGTTTAAGAGGAAAACAGGATGGACCCATTGACCTCAAAGCAAAGAAATGGGATTACTTTGATAAGTCAAAGATTGAATCCTTTACTGTCATAAAGTTGCGGTCATTTTGATTGGGAGTGTAGAGTGCTAAATTACCAGGAGAACAGAGCAAATGGTCGTAATGAAAGAGGTGTGGCTATTGGAAGATTCAACTTTATAAGCCTTGGTGGAAACAGAACAACGAATGAAGAAAATTGAATGGAATCCAAGGAATGTGATGCTGAAACCAGTGACATTGCCTATGATGGTCTGACTGAAGTTGAACAAGATGATTGGAGTATGGAGTTTGATGCAGAGCATATGCACTTTGGACAAGATGGACTTGGTGATTTTGACTGGAGCAACAAAGCTGATGATACACCAGTGTCTCTAGCTTTGATGGCTACGAACTCAGAGGTACCTTATTGTTCCAAATGTAGTAAATCTTATAAAAAGTTGCTTGAAAGTTATCAAACTGAAAGAGACAATTTTCAAAAGGCTAGGACTGAAATTCTAGGATATCAAATGAGCTTAGAGTCATTAGAAGTCATACTTAAAACACATGAAAAGAATGAATATGCATGGGGTGATAAGTATGAACAGATGGAATATGACTTAAAGATAAGGGATTTGAAACTAGAAGAAAAACAAAAGGAACTAGATCAAGCCTTAAAAGAAAGAGATGATTTCAAGGAAAAACTTGAAAAATGGTCAAATGCTGCTGTACTTCAAAATGAAGTCCTAAACAAACAAAGATATTTGTCTGATAAGTCATGTATAGGATTTGGGGTTGAGTCTAGCAGTGGTATGGACAGTGAAAATTCTTCTAGGAATACAAATTCATCTGAATCTTCGTATCCAAATTTTCAAAAAGCAAAAGGATTTCATTCAGTACCTCCACCTACAGGTACTATCATACCACCTAGGGCAAATGTCTCCTTTACAGGGATAGATGAACTAGCCATTAGAAAAAGGGACCTTAATCAAGAGAATACAAAGTCTAGTCAACCAGAAATTGATAGAATAAAGTCATAATTGAAGATTGGGTTGATAGTGATGATGAAGAGACTGTTTTAATACACTTTAGAAATTCAAAAAGAAAACTGTTCGAACTTCAGAAATAGTGAAAAAATCTTTCCGAAACAGTGACACCATAGCATGGGGGTCAGAAACAGTGTGGTCCAAGTATCTAGGAAAAACCGGGTTAGGTACAAGGTGTATATTATGTTATGTATGTTTACAGTCCTAATCACCTAATCAAGGACTGTAATTCCTACATGAAATGTAACCTCAAACAAACCCAAACTCACAAACTAAGGGAACACGAGGGTTCAAAGACACAAACCAGTTTGGGAACAACATCCAAAGGGTTAACCATAGTAATTTCTACAAGAACTCTAGTACCCTCACCAAACGCCTTTTATCCCATCAGTCATACTTACAAGCGAAGGGTTGAAAAGGTCTGCCAAGAGCCAAATTGACCACGAACTGTAACCTTTCAAAAAGTACTGCAAATAGTGGTTTATCAAGTACTAGCTAAACCAAAAGTACCACACGCAGTACCTTCACAAAGTACTGGTAGACCTTATTATCCAAGGATGGATAATAACAAGACCTAGAACCTCAAGTTTTTCACCATCAACAAGTCTTCTACCACAAAAGACTCCTCACAGCCAGCAAAGACACAAGAAAATTGTGAAATTCTATCTGGGAAAAGAAAGGAAGTATTGTTGATCACAAGCAAGTACTTCCACAAACTAACAAGAGAGTGGCCATGATCAAATCAAAATCAAACAATGGCGACCAATAAGGAGCTTATCTAGATTGAGGCTGTAAAAGGGATAATGGATCTTACACACACAAGCATTGAGTATGTACTCCATTAGGGTATCCAAGTCAGTTATACTTGGGTCCCTAAAAGGATCTAATTCTTTAACATGTTTGTACAAGGGCAATCCAGAAGAAATCTCAAAAGACTAATGCTATTATTGATAGTGGATGCCTCTGGAAGTATGACAGGAAGACAAGGACATAGCGTCTGATTTAAAGAGTTCAAGGGTGTTATGTGGCTTTTGGAAAATGACACTAAAGGAGGAAGAATCTCAGGAAAAAGAACCATCAATGACATCTTGCATAGACTTTGCAAAGTCCTCTATGTAGAGGAGACTTAAGTCAATCTCCTTTCTGTTCTCAAATCTGTGATAAGAAGCACAATGCCTCTTCACTGACAAGAGTGCCTTATCCTTATCTCCGCGCAAAAGTTAAGTTTATTGCGATGATGACCTGGTGATACTTCGAGCTCCTATAAAGAATGATGTATACAGCCTAATCTAAAGAATTTTATCCCTCTGGAGGAATCACTTGTTTGGATTGGCAAAGGCAACAAAAGGATGAAGCTGTCTTATGGCACAGAAGATTGGGGCATGTCAACTTCAAGAACATTAACACCGTTGCTAAAGGCAATTTGGTTAAGGTTTTACCTCCAAGACATTCAGCTGAGCATTCAAGTTTGGCAAGTAGAAAGGGTAAATACATCACGGGCTTCCTTGCAATAATATGAGAAAAGAACATCAGAGAACCTCTTTGAATTGCTCCATATGGGATCTGTTAGGACTTGTTCAGTAGATAGTGTAAATAGGAAGAAAGTACTGCTTGGTGGTCACTGATGACTATGAGTAAATTCATTGGGTGTGTTTTCTTGGCTTACAAGGATGAACATATGATATGCTTCATGAATTGATCGCGGGGTAAGAAAACATCGCTAAGACATAAAGTGAAGACCATCAGGTGTGACCATGGAACAGAGTTCAAGAATCAACTAATGAATGAGTTTTGTGCCAAGAAAGGAATCAAGAGAGAATATAGCATTGCAAGGACGTCTACAGCAAAATGGTGTCGCAGAAAGAAAGGATAGGACTCTCATTGAAGATGCTAGAACTATGTTAGCAGACTCCCTTTTACCTATTCAATTTTAGACTGAAGCAGTCAATACTACTTGTTATGTGCTTAATAGAGTTTTGGGACACTAAAACTCAATCGAAGACATCCTTATAATCCTCTCATATACTCTATATATCTCTATCTCTCTATCCTAATCATCATTTTCATAAGACCTTGGATGTCCCACTGACTAACTTAACACCCTAGGATCATTTGGGTAAGTTTGATGGCAATCTAAGAAGGTAATTAGCTATCTGATTGGATAACGTCTTACTAACAGCAAAGGTTTTAGAGTCTATAACAGGGTCACAAGAAAGGTTCAAGACTGTCTTCATGTAAACTTTCTTGAGAATCAGGAGAATCAAAAAGGAAAAGGTCCTGATTGGATGTTTGATCTTGAACTTCTAACTCCTTCAATGAATTACATTCCTGTAAGGAAAGAAAACTATGCTGATTCAAGAGGACAAGAAACTGCTTGTAATGATGTTGAAGATTTAGATGACCAGCAGTTTATTGTTCATGGTCCAAGCATTAATGCAGTTCAGAATAAGCATTCAGAGGAACATACTGCTGACAAAGAAGTTCCATTGTCCTCTGACGAACAAGCTCTACATGATGAGCTTGTGAGTTTGATGCATCAAGAATCTCTTGCTAAACTTCATAATGATGCTCAAAGGAATGCTTTTGAAAAGGAAAAGAAGAGAATAGCACTTGAAAAGGGAAAAGCGTGTGTCGACAGTACTTTCACTCTAAGTACTGCTAACACACCTTCTCAAAGTACTGGCAATACACCTACAGATTCTGATGATGATGTTCCAAAAGATGGTGTTTTCTCTAAAAATTCTTTTGATGATGAAAATACAGACACTGAGGAAGGTGGAGCGGCCGACTACAACAACATGGATCCTACCATTGATGTCACCTCTACTCCTACACTTAGAATTCATAAGATTCATCCTCAAAGTCAAATTATTGGTAAAAGTACTGCTGGGATTCTCACAAGAAGAAAGCTTAAAGAAAGTGCTTCTGACCAACACCAAGCCTTGCTGTCTTTTATATACAAGCAAAACAGAACTAACCACAAAGATCAACAGACCTGCCTGTTTGCTTGTTTCTTATCTCAAGAGGAACCCAAGAAAGTCTCTCAAGCTTTAGCAGATGAAAGTTGGGTTGAAGCGATGCAAGAAGAAGCTCTTCATTCAAGCTCTAGAATGTATGGGTATTATGTGATTTACCAGATGGCAAGCGAGTGATTGGCGCGCGAGAAATGGGTTTTTAAAACAAGAGAGATGAACGGTAAACAATTAACAACATAAAGCACGACTAGGTTTGCACAGGGTATAGAAACAAAGAGGAAGAATATCAGATACTCCTCTCTACTACTACTCTGTGTTTGCACCAAGTTGCTAGAATTGAAGCATCAGACATCTTTTTGCATTTGCATCTTTCATGGGCTTACTGTCTATCACTATCAAATGGATGTCAAAAGTGCATTTTTATATGGCAACATCACTGAAGAGGTATATGTAAAACAGCCTCCAGGTTTTGAAGATCCTGCTCATCCAAACAAGGTCTACAGAGTAGTCAAGGCACTTTATGGCCTACATCAAGCCCCAAGAGCATGGTATGAAAGACTTTCCACTTTTCTTTTGAAACATGGATATAGGAGAGGGGCTATTGATAAAACTCTGTTTATTAAGAAGGATAGAAGAGATATCATGTTGGTACAGGTATATGTAGATGATATTATCTTTGGATCTACCAAGTCTTCTATGGTGAAGGATTTTGAAGAACTTATGCAAAAGGAATTCAAGATGAGTTCAATGGGTGAACTCACTTTCTTTTTGGGGCTTCAAGTCAAGCAAACTTCTGCTGGTATTTTTCTAAGTCAAGACAAATATGTGAAAGACATTCTCAACAAATTTGACTTTAGAACCATTAAGCCAGCATCCACCCTAATTGAAGCTCATAAATCTCTAGGAAAAGATGAAGAAGGTGAAGATGTTGATGTACATCTTTATAGGTCTATGATTGGGTGTCTCATGTACTTAACTGCTTCAAGACCAGACATAATGTTTGCTGTTTGTCTGTGTGCAAGATTTCAAGTCACTCCAAAGGTTTCTCACCTGCATGCTGTCAAAAGGATCTTTAGGTACCTCAAACATCAACCAAAATTGGGTCTATGGTATCCTAAGGACTCTCCTTTTCATTTAGAAGCTTTTTCAGACAGTGACTATGCTGGGGACAATCATGATAGACGATCAACTTCAGGAGGATGTCAATATCTTGGAAGAAGACTGGTCTCTTGGCAATGCAAGAAACAAACAATTGTGGCTATCTCCTCTACAGAAGCAGAATATGTAGCAGCTGCAAGTTGTTGTGCTCAGGTACTTTGGATGCAAAATCAACTGCTTGATTATGGATTTAACTTCATGAACACTGAAATCCATATAGACAATGAGAGTACCATTTGCATTGTGAAGAATCCTGTTCTTCACTCAAAGACTAAGCATATTCAAATTCGACATCACTTTATTCGAGATTGTTATGAGCAGAGGCTCATTAATGTGGTCAAGGTCCATACTGATGACAATGTAGCAGATTTACTCACCAAAGGCTTTGACTTGGCAAGATTTAACTTTTTGGTGGTAACAATTGGGATGATGAACCCATAGCTATATTTGAGGGGAGGATCACATATAAAGTACTGGTGATCAAGTAAAGTACTGATTTGGTTAGATTGGATTTTTGGAAGCACTCTAGCTACATTTGAGGGGAGGATATGAATGATTTTTCAGAGTTTTAGTATTGATATTTGAAGAGGATGTTTTGAAAAAATGGCAGGTTGTGATTGCAAATTTGAGTTCGACATAACTTTATCGGTTGGAAAGTACTGCTTAGCCAACTCAAAGTACTGCTCGTCTTAGAAAGTACTTGCTAACAACTAAGTACGTTCTAACAACACGTTCGTAATCAACCGGTCAAACGTAACGTTATATTGAGATAAAAACGTATTTACAACGGTAACTTTCTTTGTTATCCGATGCAACCTATAAATGCTCAACTGAATTGCATATTTCTTTCCTTTCATTCATTTTTTATGCACTAATTTTTTAAATATACAACCTCCGACGCACATCAATTTCATATCAAATGGCCAATATTCGCACCTGTAACAAACATAACATGATTGCTTGTGTGGAATAAGACTAGCATAATGCTGATTTTCATCAAATCGTTGATTATCTCACTAGATGCTCAATTAACTACTCTTTGTTAGTTAATCCTGATCTAATTGGTCTGTAGCTTCAACAATTTTGGGCTACAGCTTCTCTAAGCTCAATTCATGACGTGCCTCATATTAGCGCAATGGTAGCTGGAAAAAGGGTTTTGATTTCAGAGAAAACCATTAGGGTTGATCTACTCTTCGATGATGCTGATGGTGTTGACTGTTTTCCATGATTGTTTTCCAAAGCAAGTTATTTAGGACTCGCTCAGAGACATAGGCTATGAGGGTAATTTAGCACAACTTACTTTTTCTAAACCTCTATTTAGCCCTCAGTGGAAGCATTTAGTTCATGTCTTACTTCACTGTCTTAGTCCTAAAAGTACATCATGGGAACAATTTGGGACTAACATAGCATCAGCTCTAGTAGGATTAGCAACCAACCAAAAGTTCAATTTTTCTTTGTTGATTATGAACGGAATACTAGGACATATTGCCAATGGTAAACCTTTTCTCATGTATCCTAGATTCATTCAACTGTTTTTGAACAAGCAATTAGAAGGAGTAACCAAACCTCAGAATTCTACCATCAGTTACTCTTCCCTCTAAGGTCTTTACTTTTATGAGAAAGAATAGTCTTAAGTTCTCAGGTAGGATTACACCTTTGACTCCACCAATGTTAGAGGTCATAACAGCATTAGCAGCAGAGGAAGCTGGTATGTGCTTAATTACACATACCTTTTACCTTTAAAAACGAGCTAAAATAACCAAAAACGGACTCAAAATGCCA
>BQNB010052427.1:20007-33368 GCA_026074375.1 Tanacetum coccineum
TAAGTACTTCTATTTTTAGAAATTGGCTAAATGCTTTATAAATTAGTAGAGAAATAGAGATAGAGATAAAGATAAGTTCTCAAGCATCTCAAGAAATCAGTTACTATTAAAAGGAATGTAAGGTAACAACATCTCTTTTCACAAACAGGTTATGGGCATATAACCAATAAACATATATCTAACCGATAAACGACTTGTTTATTGTTCATGTTTAAGCATGTTATATTTTGATAAACTAAACAAGCGGGTTTTAAAAATATGAAAGTAACTTGTTTTTACATTAATGATAAATTTTTTGTTGATTTTGCAATGCTTTTTTTGTGATAAATTTTGTATTTGTAATAAACAAGCAGAAATTACCCGCGCGTTGCTGCGGGCGTTAATTTTTCGCGCGTTGTTGCGAGGTTTTTTTTTGTTTGGGTTTATTTTTTCGGTCTCATTTTTAATAGTTTTTTTTCTCATATTAAATGATAATCGCACGTTACTGCGGCTCTAGAACAATCGGCGATGAACAAGAAACAAAATCTGCTAGCAGCTGAGAACACGAAACAGGTAAAAATAGGTTTACCAAATCATAATAACGTGCATCAGCGGGTTAGAAGAATTGGAGTAGAATAGCTAAAATAGAATTTAGGTAGCAATAGCAAAACGAATGGGCCGTTTAGTTTGTGAAAAATATATTTTCCTAAGAAATTTTTCACTTAGAAATTTTTTTTTTGAAAATCCGTTTAATGGCTTCTAACATTTTTCATAAAAAGAGGAATTCTCATTCTAACTTTTTTTCAAGATTTTTACAAAAAAATTGAATAGCCCTCATTTTATTTTTCTCACTTTTTTATTTCTTATTTCTTCTCAATACAAAGAATATAAAGAAGTAAAACAATTCTATTCTCTAAGAAATTAGAAACGAAAAAACAAGAAAATTTTGCACCTACTAAACGGCTCCTAAATCTTTTTTGAAAAAACATTTGTAGATGTATTCTAAAACATTTGTCTTTTTGAATAACCCATGATCCTTTATAGGGATCCACTAGTTTTTATTCAAAAGCTCTAATCAACCTTAAAATGTCCATTGTTTTTTTATAGGATAAGGATCCTCTCATGTTCATTTGAACATGAGAGGTAATGTTATGCTTTATGTGTTTATACATTTGATTATTAAAATCAAATATGGTACAACCATATGAAGCATACACATTACCTATCATGTTCAATGCATGAACATTGAGTGGATCTTTTTTCTTTTTCTTATATTATCTTTAATCTTGGGATTAGGATCCTCTCATGTTCAAAATGAACATGAGGGGTCATGTTATGTTTGTTGTGAGTGTGAAAAAAAGAAATATAATATTATTGTGGGACATTTACATTATTTTAAATTAAATATTCACTCACAATACACTAACATGACCCATCATGTTCATTTTGAACATGAGAGGATCCTAGTCCTTAATCTTGTATCAACTAACAAATACCTACTAGTTAATCATCACCGAGTCAATAACTTTATGCTAATCTTTTCTTTGTCGAAACAGCCTCGACAAGGAAATAAGAAACAGGCTCAACAAGGAAATAAGAATCTGTCGGGATTATATCAAGCGGTTATTAAGAATATCGATGCTTGTAAAGAGCTTTCCACTATTACTCGAACCTCACTTGGTCCCTATGGTAAACTACTTTTTTACTTTTATTATAAATTTATTTTTTGATTTGTAATTAGTAACCTTATGTTAGGCCCAATTCTCTCGCTTATGTCGACACTTTTGGGCTTATGTCGACACTTGTATAAGCCCACAAGTCTCAAAATAAGCCGGAGCTTATGAAATATAAGCCTAGAAGCAAATAAGCCCAAACATAAGCTTAAACAAACACCCCATTTTATACATATATACATATATATACATATATAGTGAGACTTTCTTTTCAGAACCATTCTTAGTGCGAGAAATGACAGAACCACAAAAAACATGCATGCACGCCTTCAATAATTGTATTTTTGTATATATGTTCTAAAAACAACATATATATTTAAAAAAAAACATAGTTGTTCTAAAGAAAGAATTTGATAAGATATTGGAAATACAAAATTTTTGTTTGAAGGTGTGCATGTATGTTCTTATAAGACGTGCAACAACAATATTGCGGCCGTGTGTAAGGTTTTGTGAAAGAAAAGGAAGAGTTCATGATGATACCGAAGAACATAGGTGGATTCTTACGATTATTGATGATTTTCATGTATTTTTTTTATTTTTAAAAGGCGCGCATGTATGTTTTTGGTGGTTCTGTCAGTTCTCGCTACTAAGATTGGGTTCTGAAAAGAAAGATCCCCCAATATATTATATATATATTATTTATATATTTTATAGATATATATATATATATATATATATATATATATATATATATATAAAATAAACACATACCAGTTGTTGACTTGTTGTAATACTTAAGTCAGGATTAAAACATATAACTACTCATTTTTGAAAGTGGAGGAAGGTCATATTAAAACAGATTTCACGTATGTAGAAAAACAATCAGATATGAAAGTCAGAAAACATTGCATAACATCTTTTTTTTTTTGAACGGCAACTTAAACATTGCATAACATCTAACTATCTGAGATGGATATTTACATGTTACCGTAGTCGAATATCTTGCATATAATTATCTGTTAATTTACTTGTAAGGAATTATAAGTTGTAGAAGCATTAGCGAGAACAAAATTAAAAAAGTTAAAAGGATAACCATATTGTAATCTGTAAAATATGTTCCATTAGTTTATGATATTCGGGTCTTGTACTTATAATGTTAGGTACGAATAAGCTTGTTTACAAGCTATTTCTGAATGAGCTTGTGGTTCAGCATCCCGCAGCCAAGCTGTTGGTACTAGCAGCGAAAGAACAGCAGAAGAAACTTGGTGATGGAGCCAACCTGGTGGTTTCAATTGCAGGGCAACATCTCAAGGGTGCCAAAGAGCTTATCACAACCTGGTGGTTTCGAACATTTTTTCCAAATTTCCAATATTTTTTTCAAACTTTCCAACTTTTTTTAATTTTCAAAAATATTAATTTTTTGCATAATATGTTGAGTTTTCCATATTAGTATGCTGTTTTTCAATAAGACCAAGCAAGCTAAAATTCTTGTGCATTGGAGAACTTTGAGATATAACTTAGGTTATTTCTTCGAGCATTTATATATGCTAAGCAACGTACCTAATAACTGTAAGCCATCAATGTTTTGATAGTATTAGTATCAGCAGGTGAAAATCGTTGCATTTTACATAAAAATTACAGTAACTTTTTTTTTGATGTCATACAGCACCCCAATTGGTATCAATGGAACCAAATACATACATGGCATACATTATACCGTACATAACTTTTGGATCCGGAATTCACATAATAAGTTGCGTGTGTTTGCAAAAAGTAAACAAATGACCCGAACTTATACTCTTTTATGTTTGTTTACAACAGCTGGGTGAGATTTGAAGCCTTTGGTGAGGAAGGTTCCGCGACCATGGATGGAGGAAAAAGAAGACCAAGTCATTCTAAACGACTGAAATCTCCTGTTTCAAGTAAACTTTAAGATATGAGGATATCTTGTGTCCTCTTATCTTGCAGATGTACCTTCTCTTTTCATCTTGTCCAAGAAAGTTATCTTTGATCAAAACCTCCGAACTGTGTTGATGAACGGTTGTTGTTAATATTCTGATTATTGCACAGGCATGCATTCAAGTTTGCCCAAAGAACCCGTTAAACTTAATTCGATATAACGTTGAGAGTTGCTAAGCTTTTTGGGTGCTTCTCCGGGTGCCTCAAAACCTTTCGAGGCAAAGGTTCTAAAGTTGATACTGTTGTGGAGATAAAGAGAATTGAGAATGCAAACAATGTGATCGAGTGTAATGTTGTTTAAGCTCTTTTAGGCACTGAGTTTTCTAGATGCTCATCTAAAGTCATTTTAGCTCTTGAATTCCACATAGACCAAACATGCATCCTACTACAAATTAATGACGCACAGGAATAACTATTATGCATGGGTGGATGCATGCTATATTAAAATTTAGAGATACACAACCAAGGCCTTATTGGAAATCCTTGCATTGTCCCCTACCTAAATTAAATGCTCCACTCAGATGTTAGTTAGTCATATAAGCATGCAATTGTTGAAGCTGAAAGGGGTTATTGGTGGTATAGGTGCTTGTTATAGCTGGTGGCGTTGATACAACTGCAACAGAGACTAACCTAATTCACAAGGTGCATTCCTTCATTTCCAAACATTTTTTATTTTTTTTTGCAATCAGGCTTCATTGTTTAGGAATGTGTGCTCTCAATTAGGGTTCTTTATGTGTCTTGGTCAGGCCTCATTTTACTAACTGAAATAAAATAAGGGTTCATTAAACATTTGTCAACTAAAATTTTGAACGAAATACTACTCTCTACGTTTAATAAGTCCACTAAACAATAATTTGGCACACCTTTATGTATTTTCCAGTTTTCAAATGTTCTTACTTATTAATCCAATTAAAAGATCAAAACTAAATTATATAAATGATTATAGTTATTTGTATTTGGACCACCCGTATATAAAATCCTACTTGAATGAATGTGAATATTAAGATTAAAAATCCTAGTTATTTGTATTTGTTATACCCTTGTAGTTGAAAAGAGTTAAAATGGCGAACTACCATTGAATGTGAATATTAAGACCATAATATATTCTACTTGATTTACAACAGCTTGGAAACTATGCAAAAACTGAAGAAACAAAGGTTGAAGAGCTGATCAAAGAGTCAGGTGCAAAGGTCATAGTTAGTGGAGCTGGTGTAGGACAGATGGCTCTCCAATTCTGCAACCGTAACGAAAAAAAAGTATCATGCCAATTCATAACCTGTTTTTCCTTCCAAATAATAGCCTTTAGTATTTCAAAATCAAAACCGTCAAGCATCTATTTATTTCTATAAAACTACTACACGGTTTGAAAGTTTCAATTGTGATTTGTTATCTTTCATGCCCCAGAACAAAAACAACCCCCTTCATTTACAGGACAGGTCTTAAAAAATTTCCTCCCAATTAGAACTTGACTGTTTTTGCTGCACACTATGTGTTCCTCTGTAAGAACCACATATGTTAAAATATTACTACTAGCAATATTATGAAATAAATAGATAATGTTAACAACCCTTTGCTAAAATATAATTATTTAATTTGCAGTTGAAGCTTTGGAGCACTTCTAGACCCTTCTTATCTTGGATACGTTGACTCCATTTTAGTTGAGGAGACTCCCGGTGCTAGGGTATATACAACAATTTTTTTTTCTTTCTGGTTGCTGTTGTTTCTTTCATCTGTTACCTAACGCAATGGATATGAATATTTATTACATTTGTTTAGGTAACTGTAACAAATGAACAAGGTGGTGTGGCGACTGTTTTGCTGGGAGCGGGAGCAAGTACTGATATCATATCTGATGAACAACTCGAAAGGGCTGTTGTTAACGTTGTCAATACTTACAAGGTTTCATATTAATTATATTTGAATCTCGCTTTTTCCCACTAATTAATGACCTTAACTCTAACTGTTCTTGTTTCAGGCATTATGCAGGGACAGTAGAATTGTGCCTGGAGCTGGAGCAACTGAAATCGAAATAGCCAGACGACTGAAGGAATTTGCTTTCAAAGAAACCCGGTATTGTTATATTCTATTTTTGAACCTAAAATGCGTAATATATGTTTCGGAATGATAGAAATAAATTTGAGTTTGCGATGTATTAATTTGCAGATCATCAAATCAGATTGTAATTGCAAAGTATGCTGAGAGCTTTGAACTGATACCAAAAACATTGGCTCATAACGCTAATCTAAATGTAGAGGGTATCATAGAAACTTTGTATGCGGATCATGCCGCTGGAAATGTCAAAGCTGGTATAGACTATAAAAATGAAGATTGTAAGGATGCCTCCACCTTGAATATATGGGATCTTTACACCACCAAGTAAGCAGCTAGCACCTCTCCACACATTTCTTATATTTAAATATATATGTTATCATTCACATGGTGTAGTAGAGCTTCGTTTCTATACACATATAATACATTTTAGTCCAAGTACATGTTGAAAACACTCCAATAGTACTGACATAAAAAAAAGCTGATTGAAATAATCAGTTTCATATCTCAAATTCAAACACCCCATTATTAGTACTAAAGTTCACGAACTCAGACAGGAGCCTCAAAGTATCTTTGACCGTCTAATGTCCACCTTGATGAATGCTGCATACTTATCTTTTCTGTTTAAGTTAAATGACGATGCTGATTCCCGGATCCCTTCGCTAACCTACCATGAGTGTGATTTTAGTTTCTGGTCTAAAGTTGTCTACTTTTCACTTTATAGAGTATCAAGCGTCCAGTATTCTGCTGAGGCCATGTGTAATGCCGTTAGCGTGTTGATCGATGTACTACGTTAACCTATTATTTCCGAACCTGCGATTTTCGTGTGCTTTTTTAATTCCCTTAAATCAGAGTATCTAGTTTATTACCTTGTTCGGGGGAGTGTATACATGTGAAATCGGGCTTGAGTTGGAATTGATAATATAATCTATTTACAGTACTAACCCGTTTTATATCATTACAAGTTCAATTTTGTTTGCATGGCCCGAGTAAGATGTCATATATTTGTCTTAACTCACACACAACTCTTAAGTGTCTGGCCGTTAGTTGAGTATGAGTGTCTATAACAAGTTTCGCCTTTATGTTTACTCTTACTATTACTTTGGCTTTAAGCTGCAACTGAGGATGAGTATTAGTATGGACTTTTGCCTTTATGCGTTAGTCGGGTATACAAAATATTCATAATATTTATTTTTATTTAAAAATATTCAAAGTAATAGAGTCGATTTCTGTTTAGAATAAGATTACCTGCAACTGAATTTTTGGTACCAAAACCATATATGTTTAATTGTAACTCTACTTGATGCCTGTGTTTCGTTTACAAATGCTTCTTTGTATTTTTGTATTATCTTAAATCTTGTATCAGCTAAAAAATAGTTAAAGATGAGTGAGTGAATAACTTTATACTTTTTTTGCTAATCTTTTATTTGTCGAGACAGGATCAAGAACCTCAAAGTATGTTTGACCGTCTAATGGCCGAACACCACGTTAGCGGTCAATCCTTATGGCAACATGAATTGCCAACTGAAAAACTAATTTCTATGTTTTATGAAAGCATATGGACAAATAATCTACAACCCAAAAGAGAGATGGAGATGCTGGCCGTAAAAAGTCACGGAGATAAGCTATTTGGGTTATCTCCGAATGGTACACTATCTTCGTTTGATATTCATTCGAGTGAAGTTTGTTGGTCCATCCCAACTGACATAGCACTAGATCTGGATTTTTCATATAAAAGTTCAGATTGCTCTTATTTTGTTGATTCCTCGAGAGTTTTCATGCATACAAAGGAAACAAAACCCAGGGTGAGCAGAAATTACAATTCTAATCAACTAAAGTTTTTGACGTGTTAATGGTTTATTTTCTTCCTTAAAAAATAAAGGTTAGTTTGCAATAAAAAAGCTAATTCAAAAAAGATTTGTAACAAATGTAAATATTGTCTTAAAGATGTATGTTAGTTTTATTCATCTTGATTTGTAACCTTTTTTTCCTTCTTTTATACTTTGGGTTCCCTAGGGTTTTTGATATCATAAATTTGAGGTTTTTGAAGAACCCTTCAAATATTTCAATGAAGAAGTTATTCCATCAAGATTGGTAACTCAAATATATGTTGATCCGTTAAAGGGTTGCCGCATTTCTCCTTTAAGGTCAGATTGTAATGAAATCCTCTGTATTAGAGCCATACATGGTCAGCTAATTAGTTACGAGCCAGGAACCAACATTGTTTTATGGTATGAGAGGGTTGCTACTTTTTATATTTGGATAGTTTGTTGGGAACACGGAAAGGTTAAGTTTAGCAACAACAGCAACAACAAAACACAATTCCTCGCCGGCCTCGCGTAAGGAGGGAGGTAGAAGCTGGAAATTGGAAGTGTGTGTAACAGAATGATAAGTATTTCAAAGCTGTGTTAAACAATTAAATTCTGTTTTATGCACTAGTTATAATGCCCGTGCACGCACGAATTTTTTTCTAAACATTTTAATAATGTATTTTTATCTATTAAAAATTAAAATAGCTTTTTCTTTAATTACGGTTCTTAATTTTGGCTTTTAACTACATGGGTTTAATTATGTGAACATTTAATCCAGAGAAATGCTAGAACCACAAAAGAACTTCCACAAAATGTTTTACAAATCAAAAAGATGTGGTCATAAAGTTTTAATGACGAATCTTAAAGTTCTTTTAACTTCTCTTTTCTTACATGCCATCCACAAGTGTATGACACATCATTTTTAAAACATTGTGGAGTTCGTTTGTGGTTCTATCATTCCTATAATCCACCCCTTCAGGTCAAGACCGGTTGATCAGAAGCTTATGTATTGCAAATAAACTGGCCACTACGCCACATAAAATTTTAGCTGTTTTCATTTGAACTCTTGACCCATCATACATAAATGACTCATTTACAGTAAATGTTAAGCTTCCCTTGCTACTATTAAGTAAGCAAGAAATTAGCTTTGTGAGGGTTAAAGAGGTGTAGTTTTTAAATGTGATTGTTGTGCTTGTAGTAGTACTAGGCGAATACCCGTGCACACACGGAATATCCCTAGCGGCCGATAATTAAGGATATGCAATATTATGGTACGTTTTTCGTGTAACGTTCAAAATAGAAGTGTTTGGGTGAAAATAAAAAATGATATACAATATTATGATAATTAACGATATGTAATAGCAGCGGATTAAAAAAAGAGTTATAGTTTGGGTCAAAATAAAAAAAGTCCAAACATGATATTAGTAAGTCGATTCACGTTATTATTTCTATTTGTGTGTCTTGTATAAGAACGAGTGGGTATAATGCCCGCACGTTGCGACGGGTGGCTTGTTGTATGTCGAAATGTCTATGACAAATGAATTGTGAGGCTGAGATTATGATCGTTAAATGTCATGCTTTAATAGTTACGTTTATATTTATCTTATATGTCGTGTCTCGTAGTTTATGTTTATACTTGTTTTATATCCCACATCGCCCTAGAAGGCTAACATGTAAGCACTCCTTCTCGAGGTGCAAGGATTTGGTGTAGGATATGGTTTAATATTTTGATATTGGTAATAAAGCTTTGCTTTAAAAATCAAATTCTTGGCGGTTTTAGCTAAGAGATTATCTCAACAATTGGTATTACGTTTGAACAACGATTGTTGGATTTGCCTGATTATCAGTAATTCTTTTGAATCACCGATAGTTGGGAAGATTGTTTCGTGGGGTGGGGGGTGGATGTGGGGGGGGGGTGGGGGTGGGGGAGGGGGTGGCGATGGGGGGGCGGGGGGGGGGGGGGGAATGGGTGGGGCGAAGTGGGTGGTGATCGGGTGGGGGGGGGGGGGATGGGGGGGGGGGGGTGGGTTTATATTTCACTAGGGGGGGGGGGCTGGGGGGGGGGGGGGGGGGGGAGGGTTTTGAGAGGGTGGTGGTGCGGGTGGGCGGGGGGGGGGGGTGGGGGGGGGGAAGACCGAAGTTCCTAATTAAGATGCCTCCAAGAAGAAACATGAATGTTAATGATGTCTATGAGCGTGTTATGGTAAGAATGGATGAGCGATTTGATCAGTTAGTTTGAATCAATCTTGTTTGATCGAATGAATGCATGATGAACTCCAAGAAGACTGGGGATCGTAACGCGGTCCGAGCAGTAAGGCGAAGACGTTAGAAATCCGTTCTTTAATGTGACCAGTTCACTTTGTTGTTAACATGAGGAATGGAAGAGTATGGTGTGTCTGGATGACGATTATGAGAAGCCCCAGTATTTGATGAATGATCAATTTGAAAAAGAATCGATGCCAATTTATGACACCGATATTGAAGATGTAATTAAGGAGGAAACAAGATTTGTCCGAAAAGGAGGATTTGGTGGGAAGAAGACAACATTGAAGACGTTGTAGTTGTGGCTAATGATCTTTGTTCTTCAAAATCCAAACTACTTAGATGTTATTTGAGGAAGACATCAATACAAAATCCACACAGAGTATATCATTTGGAAAAAAGTAATTCTTATCAAGGTTAGCAAAAGTTCGTGTCAAATTTCTGATTGGTAACAAAAATCAAGAATGGTATTTGAAGAGTTGCAAGCGCCAATGGACGATAAGTTCGGTTTTAAGAAGATCAAGGTTCGAGGTCGAGGAAATTGATGCAAGGGATACAAATTTGGATGCTACGAGTACAAGGAACGAGTGAGGCAAACTCGAGGACAAGTTTTTTTTCAAGTGGGGGAGAATGATCGGTAATGTTTGCTTTAATCAATCTATTCTTGGCGGTTTTTGCTAAGATTCTCTCAATAATCGGTATTCGTTTGAATCTAACATGGTAGCACTCCTTCTCCTATAAAAGGAGGTGCAAGGATTTGGTGTAGGATATGGTTTTATATTTTGATATTGATTGATAATAAAGCTTTGCTTTAATCAATCTATTCTTCGCGGTTTTTGCTAAGATTCTCTCAATAATCGGTATTCGTTTGAATCAATGATTGTTGGAGTTTGCTTGATTATCGGTATTCTTTTGAATCAACGATAGTTGGAAGATTATTTCTAGTATTCGGGTGAATCAACAGATTGAGTTTGTGTTATCTCGTTATTAGTCTACATCAGGTTGGTATCTCTTCTTATATTTACTACATCAATTTGTTATCTTGTTTTTTTTCGCTACATCAGTTTAGCATACTTACATGTATCTTATATATGTTAAATGTACATAATACACGTATATGTTAAATATACAAATTGGGTTTAACTGACTTTAAAACTATTGGGCTATATGTTGATGTCATATATTTTATGGTTGCCTGATTATAATTGGCACACACCATAAATTTATATCCGACGTAGGCATAGTGAAGCTATTGAATTTCAGAAGGTTGATAATAGTGATTACAAAAAATACGTCCAGTAACTAAATGTGAGCATCTCCAATTTTTTTAAAAAAGTTATCCTCTCGAATTGCATGTCTAGTGTTTATTCTAAACGAGTGGTTCGTGCCCGCGCATTGCGGCGGGAATTTTTTGACTTGGTTTATTGTTTGTCATTTATCGCAAGTGTGTAATATTTAATACCAGTAGGCTACAAATAATATAACAGTTGAGTACATAGCTTCATTAGACATAAAATTAAGATGCGTATAGTAAACAAAGAATATATAAAGGTGAACTTTTGGATCATTTTCTATTTCTAGTCTATAGTAAATGGGGTTGGGTTGTTACTGAAGCTTCCTTAATCTATCTATGCAACCAATAAGCATTTAGGAATGCTGCAAGACAATCAAAACATAAAATCTTTCTACTTAAGCCGCGATAATTGTCTCATTTGCCTAAAATCTAATTAGTCTATATAGTAAATGGGATGGGATTTAACTTGTTTTTTACTGAAGCTACCTTAATCTTATCATCTGGAATATTTGAACAGGGATCAACATTCATAAAATCAAAGAATGTTCCAAACTGTTAAAAGTAGTTTGAACAAAAATAAATATTGCACTGAATTCGGGTCCATATGCTATTTTCAAATCATTATACTTACATATAGAAAATCTATGTGTTGATTAGACTAACTCCCCATCGTCTATCAAAACTGACAGTATGTTTATTTTCCATACGCTGGTCGACACATGGGCGCTTATGCCAAAAATGTGCGCAGTCTTCCCTGTGATAGGCTAACTGTCTTCTGAATTCTCGTTACATAATTAGATTATGCATTCTATTTACTCAGGTAACAAATCAAATAAAGAACTCTACTACACCTCATTGAAGCAAAATATAATTTGTGTTGCTTATATATAACAACACTTCAGTAAATAGACTAAATAATTTTTTAATGGTAACCCAACCTATGACCTGATTACTCCAAGATGATAGCTTATAAAAACAACAAATTATCCAATACCAACACAACCAATAACCATAGAAGTAAACTAAACTTCAATGCAGTTCAAAATCATCAAACTCCACTAAATTTGACATTTATAGTAGATCCCAAGCTTATGCTGTTTATATCATTTGATCGATATTAAATCTGCCGCATGACAAATGTTTGAAAATTAATGTAAGAAAAAAAATGAAATGATCATTCACGGGAACGACCCCTTTACCATATCTGTTTAAATAGTTGGCATTGCTTATGAAAGCTACTTCATTAAATAAATCATAGTTTAGTATATATAACCATATTGGTCCGGATAACCGATCATCGATCCAAAACAACATAAACATTGTCAAACCAAGTGCACATATTTTTGATAAGGAATCACGACGATGCCATTACCTCACCTCTAGGACTTTCTGTACTCCAAGATGCCTGAAAATCAGCGTATGATGTTCTTTTAGATGGCATGTTGCAAGGCTCGGCCAACAGTAGCAAGAAATTGTAGCTGGCGCCTAGTAGCCACCATATCTTAGTTGTTCAAGATATTTTGAGTTGCATTCGACTTTGATACGTGTTTGTTATCACCTACAAAAACAAACCAAAGTGTAGATTCACCCCAAATTTTGGTTCTCCAAAACCTAAATCACAATATCCCTTGGTATCTGGTACTTACTTTTACTTTGAGATACAACACATGAAAATTCATATGCTATAATTAGGCATTCAAATTTAAATCCTAGTCTCCACAAATGAAAGATAAAAACTGGCCACGTACGGTTTGCCCAGACCGGATGTTCGTATAAAAGACGTGACAAAAATCAATAACTTGCTAACAAACTAATTTGAGTTATTTCAGGAGGTACTCACCCTTCACACAAATAAGCCTATGGTGTTGAGGAGGTAAATTCAATTGCTTTGTTTGCATCAGAAACAGCCTCGCGTTTGCTGCAAACTTAGATTGTCGATATAATCTTGTTGATCGTAAGATGGCATTGATGATCCAGCCATCAAAGAAGAGGATTGACTGATAATATAATCAGAATATTGTTGTTGATGTGGATATAGAGCCGAGGTGAAATATGGCAACTCGCATCATTCGTTTGTCTAAGCGGCGTTTTATACAGACCTAATAAGACATGCATGAATTGAAAAACTAATTTTTGAAATTGATAATAAATCTCAAAAACTGAAAACCCCTAAATAAGTAACAAAAATAAAGCTAAATCAAAGAAAAGGTTATTAAGCTTTATAAAACATATACAATAACCATAGTGAAATCTTGAGATTGAAACAACAACTCCCGGGATCCAATCAATAGCAGAACCGATGTGTAATCTAATATTTTGAATGGTGGTGGTGTG
>BQNB010052428.1:0-40495 GCA_026074375.1 Tanacetum coccineum
TACTCTATAAAATGTATCATGTTCTCTCCATAAATTATCTTTGTCATCTTACATTATTATTCTTAACGTTATTTAATTGTATCATTTCCTAAATGTATTAGGTCTCTGCTAATGGAGGACATCGCGGTGGATTTGGACCTGGAAGTTTACAAAGCTCTCGTAAGCTCCTAAATCTGATATTGGATCAAGTATTTGCATCGCCACTGTTTAATCCAGTCGCGATTCTGATAACTTTAAATTATTTGCTACAAATGTCTAATGATTTGTGCCAAAATGAACAGAGTGTGGTGGCGAATGCATAAGGAGATGTAGCAAAACACAATACCACAAGCCATGCATGTTCTTCTGCCAAAAATGTTGCGCGAAATGTTTGTGTGTGCCACCAGGTTTCTACGGTAACAAACAAGTGTGCCCATGCTACAACAACTGGAAGACCAAGGAAGGTGGTCCAAAATGCCCATAGAGTTCGTCACCAATATTTACCAAATTAACATGGTTATTCTAATGTTTATTAGTATTAATTCTTACTTTCATTTTGATATTCAATGTTATACTGTAATAGTGTCGAGGTCCATTTGAAACAATGAGAAAATGGGCTAATGGCTTTTAAACTATGGTTATTAGTGTGCTGCAATCCATTGGATGCTATTATTGCGTCTAACGCATGTGATTGAGCCCAAAATATTTCATATATTGTATTTTGATTGTATCGAAATATATTTAAGTGAATTTACCGATTCACTTTTTCATACTTGATGCTTTTTTACCGTTGCTATTTTGGTTCCCTATAATATTTGAAACAAGATCTGATTATGTCATAATTAATTTGTAAAATCTGCTTGAACTTTGTTACAAGGAAAACCTTGCAACCATTTATTTCATAGTTATATTTACTTTCATACATATTAATCATTAAAATGAGAATTTTAATATTAACATCAAAGATATATGAATAATCCTTGCATAAAAAAAATGAATAAGAAGTAATCACAACTATATATTTATATATGCACTTACAAAAAAGGAAATCACTTTTACATTTTCCATTTTCATTAAATATATGTGTCTATAATTCTTTTTCACTATTCTCATTTCAAATTCTTTCATCATTCAATTAAATTGAAAGCATCTTAAATTCAGTTGCTATTATGAATCGACGCATGCACAATAGATGTAGATAATTCATAAAGGACTAAAAAGTAGAAAACATGTTATCATAAGAGCGTTACAAATGCTAGTTTGAAAAGAAGGTTGAAAAGGGGTTATGATTTTATTCAAAAGGTTAATAGCATTGGAGCAAAAAGATTGGAAATAAGTTGAGGAAAAAATATGTTGATATAAAAGAAGTGGTTGAACTTTTTAGTTGTGTGAGTGAGAAGGGTTGAAATTGGTTGAACTTCTTAAAGTTTCAAAAAGATGTCTTTTGTATTGAAGAAGAAGAGTTGAAATTGCTTTAAATATTTAAACATTGAAATTTAATATTTGAACGATAGTAAAGGACAATAGATGTGATAAGACTTTTCTTACATTAAAATTTAAATAATTTTGTTTTAATAAAATGATTTTTTTAACTATATTTAAATCAAATTTTTTTAAAAAGCATGATAACCTTTGGCAAACATTTTTTAAATAAGTTTCTATGAAAATAAAATGAGTTCTTATATCTAAAAAAAATGTTATTTTTTTGTATCTACTCTTACCATTAATATCTTATAAAAAGCATCCACAAACTCTATCATATAAGACACCATACTAGCTTAAAGACCCGTGTAACCCCGATGGTATTTTAAAGAATTTATTTAGTAAGAAGTAATGTGTGTGAATAAAGTAAAAGATTCGCTCGTGACTAGTAAAGAAACATGGGTTGGAAAGTGAGTTTGGATAAGCTCCCAACTAAGCTTAATTTGTCTCTTCGGGGTATTGAAATTCCCTCTATCACTTGCCTTATTTGCAGCTGTGCAGGGGAGTCATGCTCGCATCTTTTTTTCTCTTGTTCTATGGCCCGGAACATTACTACCAAACTGGCTCGATGGTGGGAGTTTGATTGCCCGGATTTATTCTCATACGACGATTGGCTTGAATGGTTTCACACTCTTCGTCTCCTTAAAGGTTTTAAGGATATATTGAAAGGGGTATTTTACGTTATGTGGTGGGTGATATGGAAGTATCGTAATCAGACATTGTTTGGCTCATCTCAACCGCGTATGGATATGCTATTTGATGAGATTGTTTTACTCTCTTTTACTTGGTGCTCCAATAGGTGTAAAAACAATTTTGATTGGATCTCTTGGATGAAATGTCCTAGATCCTCATCTTTGTAATTTTCCTAGCGCCTTGCTAGTTTCTTAATATAATTTGCCGTTCTAAAAAAATGGAAGCATGACTAATAGCACCAACACTACCCCAAGCAGACCCAATTCCAGTTCCCAATCAAGCCCTGACTCCTACTTCTTCTTCAGCTCCAGGTGACTATGGAAATGATATCTGACTATTTGCTTCCGATGAAAGATGCATATTGAATACCTCAATTAGGAGTGTCAATCGGCTCGGGTTGACCCGAACCCGATAAAGTTTTATCGCCAAAAGAAATAGTCAGGTTTGTTTGACCCGAACCCGATAACCCGATATAATTACCGGGTCGGGTTATGGTTGAATTAGTTTCCTTATCGAGTTATCAGGTAAACCTGATAAGACCCGAAATATGCTATTCATTTCTCTATTATATAGAACCTTGTAAGCCAATTAGTCTTTACATTACATGAGACAACAAACACATTACAAATAGTTTAACTTTATCTTAAGACCACGACTTTCTAAAATTTCATACGACTAAAATTACTACTCTATCTGTCCCAAATTAATAGTCCCTCTTTCCATTTTGGGTTGTCCCAAAATTATTGTCCCCTTCCAAATATAGTTGTGAGTAATGTAACAAGTTTACCATATTGCCCCTAATGATACTAGAAATTACAAACTTTATTCAAAGCTTTAATTAATTTCATAAGGGTAAAACTGTCATTTTGTAAAAAAGTAAGAGAGAGAATGCAGTAATGATTATGTTTTCTTAAACTATATGTTTTTTGTCGGGGGATAATTAATTTGGGACGGAGGGAGTAATAAACTGCACATATAGTAATAACAGTACCATTTATATTCCAGTTTGGTGGATTAGAGACTTTTCCTACGTGCAAAAGTTGCATAAGGCATTAAGCGTACGTATTAGAATCTACACCACCTCTCTCTTTTTAGAAGTTAAATACGTAATAGTATATCAGTTATAAGAATTTTTAGTTTTTTTAGAACATCAATTATCAGAAATAGAAGGACGAATTGATACTGTAGAGAGAATTTTGATGATAGCATTGTATAATTGCTATTTTGTGTGCTTTAGTTGCCTAAAAGAATAAACATACAATGGTATTTTGTTCGAAACTTATGTAAGTTACCCCGTATCTATTTATTCATTTATTTATGTCCTTCTCACAAGTTAACAGTGCCTCCACAAATAATCACGGGCATTTTTAAAGAAATTAATTATTAAGGATATACGTTTGCAAATACATCAAATATATGACAATGGTCGTAAATAAGTTCCATTTTTATTGAAAATTTCTTCTACATTTACATTTACAGTTTACGATTAATTTTTAGCAATTAATTTTTTTCCGATCTGATCTAATGTTTCGATCTGAGGGTATCTTTTCAGATCTGAGGGTATCTTTTCAGATCTAATGTTCCGATCTCGAAAACTCCATCTCCGGTTTGCAATTTTGATCCTGTTTTCACCATTCATTTGATAACGATTGATTTATTTACATTGATTTAATTATTCCTTCGTCTATTAATTTGTGATAGGGTATAGGCTTCGATCCGTTCGTCCCTATATCCTTGTGATTTAACCGCAGGGTAATAGAATAGTTGTTCTGGAATTGATCTTTTTCAGATTCGACGTGTTTTTAGGGTTTGATCCTTTCTTTTTCTGATTGTGTGTTTGAACTCCCTTCAATCCAAGATGACTGGTGGACTCTATGAAAATACCAGGCGTCAGTTTTCCTCAAATGAAGATTTTACCAAGAAAATTTCCCATTCGGTTTTATTGTAACTAATTTTCCGATTATGTCAATTCTCGGTGATCTATGGAACAAATTTAGCAAAATGGAACGTGTTTTTTAGATGTGTTTAATCTGAATAAAAAAGTCTAAAGCAGGAAGAGATTTGCATTTGTCCGTTTCCATTAAGCTTTAATCTCGATAGATTGGTGGAAGAATTTAATGCACGAATGATTGGGAGTTAAACATTGTTTGCAATCGTTTAGGTATGATAGCCTCAAAAACCTCTAATCCTAATACTAATGTTCCCCCAAAAATATAGGTTCGAAGAAGGATGCATACCATGAGGAAGGCTCAACGGGTTCTCACAGAAAAAGAGAGGTGTGACACTTAAGTTTCATTGTTAATGGGTAACTCCGTTGGTCCAACCTGGAAATTTCGTTGTCATCTGCTCCTGCTCTGTGTTAATGAGAGTGTGTTGTGGAAAGGATTCTCTAATTGTGCTATGTGGAAGTCAAGTCCTTTTGATTCCATATAACCATTACAATCCTTTCTCGTCGGACGAAGGATTCGTGAATGTTACATTTCCCTATCTTGAGGCTTGTGTTATGTTTGAATGTGAAAAAACCTGATACGAAAAGAAATTTGGTAAAATCATAGTTTGTGATCAATTCCTTGGTTTCAAGTGATACAGAAGTAATCAGGACTTTGCAGTGATAACAGTTATGTGTTATATATTGAGGAGTCCCACTTTAATATTGGTCCTCGCAAATCGTTTGATAAATCGTAACAAATGGGGAGTATGCTGAATATTGAAACTCGTATGAGACTCCTTTGACGTAAGCGTCTATGCATTTAACTAAACATCCGTTCCCATTTTTGATCTTTTAAAATTATTGTTAAAGTAAAGTGTATATGGATCGCACGCAAAAGAGCTGTATACTTGGACTCCTTCTTTTGACTCTAAAAGGAACATGATTATTCCTCGGAAGACGAATCTGTTCAAGGAGTAGAACTAAAGAAAATAAGTTATAACACGTATGAGTAAGAGGAGGGCGATTTAATAATAGTGAAATGAAGAATTCTGAAACCTGATGTTTAAGGAAAAATCTTCTCATCAAGGAACACATGACACGTGGAAAGAAATTTCTGCTGATCTGTTTGGACTTAATATTCTATTAGGACTAAAGAAAGCCTGTAGAGTAAATTTGGAACGAGTCCGTCTTGTCACACCCCCCGGGTTCTCGCCAGTGGATCTTTGAATTCAAGTGACAAGGAAATGAATAAGGAGTTTTCACCAACATAAGTGCTAAGGAATGAACAATTCTCAAGTTCCATGAAGATGTTTTCAGTTTAACTCTGTTGGGAATGGGAAAATAAAGGGGGATGGTTTTGGGATGCTCGATGAGATTGATTCGTGTGCAGGGCTATGGGGTATTCTATGGAGGTTGTGAAAAAGAATCGAAATCCATCATAAAGCAAAGTAGACGAGGCTGTTTTAGCTGAATTTTTTATGTCTTTAAATATTCAAGGGCTTGGTAGCAAGTCCAAAAAGGAGTGGGTAAAGGAGTTATCTAATAATAATAAACTTAATTTTATTGCAATTCAAGAAACGAAGATGGAGAAGGTGTCTCACATGGATGTGAAATTTATGTGGGGTAAATCAATTATGGACTACGTTGTTTTAGTGAACGGCTGGTTATTCTGTGGAATTCTTGTATTTGGAAAGGAATCTTTTTTCAAGAAAGATTAGTCTCTTACGATTCTCGATCGTTTAGCCACTTTAATTGGGACGTGGATCCCGAGTAAAACTTAAGCTTCTTGTTGTGTCCTATTTACGCCCGCAGCAACCTTCTTTGAGACGGGTGTTATGGAATATATACTGATTTTTGTTGGGACGTTGGATTGGAAGAGGCTATTTTTAATGGCGACTATAACGAAGTGCGTACCAATGTTGAAAGACGAGTTCAATCATGTCGTTTCAAACTCGGTGGTTTGATGATAGTGAACACTGGCGCGCCTTGGCTTATTCGGACAATAATAAAATGATTCGGTTTAAAAAGAAGTTACAAGAGCTCAAAAAAGTTATCAGGTTGTGGGTTAACGATAAGAAAATTCAGAGTGCAGGTTCTAAGAACTCCATTGTTTCTGATCTTCATGATATGATAACCGTTGGAACAAAATGGGCCATTGATTCGTGATTTTTTGGCTCAAACTTAATGATACCTGAATATCTAAAGGAGATGGAAGCTAATGGATTTCTTTCAGTAAAGCAAAATCAGATGGGCGATTGAAGAGACGAGAACTCGAAGTAATTTCATGGAATCATCAACTAAAAACGGTCTAATCTAGCCATCCTGGTGTGTTTGTTGAAGGTACGTGGTGCACATACCTATCTTAAGTGAAGACGCTTTTTAAGAACATACTATGAAGCTCGTTTTTAATAAAGCCCACAAAGCTATATTGAAACTCAGTTTCTCCTGTTCCGAATCGGTTATCAACAGATCAGTTGCCGATCTTAGAGCGTCGATGTGTCCTCATGATGAGATTAGATTGGCTTGTGTGGATTTAGTCAATAAGTCACTCGGGCTCGGACGGTTTCACTTTTGAATTCTTTAAAAATTTTGGAAGATTATTGTCCGGATTTTCGGTGAAGCAGTTGAGCATTTCTTTCAAACAGGCTCGTTCTCTAAGGTTGTAACTCTTCTTTATTGCTCTAATCCCAAAAGTCCTGGATGCAAAATTCGTCAACGATTATCGCCCTATTAGTTTAATAGGGTGTATTTATAAGATCTTGGATGGTCCTTTCATTCTTAACGAAGTGCTTGATTGGTGTAAAAGGAAGAAAAAGAAAGCGTTGTTTTTTAAAGTTGATTTTGCTAAGGCTTATGACTCGGTTCGTTGGGACTTCTTGCTTGACGTCCTTGAGGCTTTTGGATTCGGTTCGACTTGGTGTACTTGGATTAGAGGTATTTCTGATTTTGCAAGGCTTCGTTACTATTAATGGTAGCCCTCTGACGAGTTCATATTCATCGTGGTCTTAAACAAGGTGATCCCTATCGCCTTTCTTTTTATTCTTGTTATGGAAGCTTTGCATTTATCCGATTGTACGCAGTTGTTTTGAAAGATGTTTTAAAGCATTTCAGTTACAGGGGAAAATCTTGCTTTATCTCATTTATTTTATGCGATGACGCCTTTTTTATGGTGAATGTCTGATAATAATTTGAGAGGTATTATCAATATTCTTAAATGTTTCCATCTCGCGTCGGATTACAGATTTAATTTCATAAGAGCAAATTTTGGGTGGGGGTCCACCCGGTCTAGAGTGAGGATATGGCTTCTTTCTTTAGTTGCACTATTATGGAAAACAAGTTCTGTTACTTGGGTTCTGGTGAGGCTGGATGACTCGTCATAAGCGGGATGATGTAAATTTTAAAGCTTCCAATCGCGTTTTGTCTGAAATGGTGAAAGCGAAACCCTCTCGATTGTGGTAGGCTTACTTTGTTAAAATCAAGTCGTCGAGCAACTCCCCTATATATCATTCCTTTTAAGGTTTCCTAAAGCCGTGCTTAAGGTTATGGAGTCATTCGTATAACTTCTTTAAAGGTGCCACATGTTGGAGAAAAAATTTCCTTGATTGCTGGATAAGGTGGTTAGCTTCGAAGAGAAAGGGGTCTTGGTTTCGAGTTATTTCTCTTAATCGAGCGCTCCTCTTAAAGTGGGTTTGGCGTATCGTTTCGCAAATGGATTCTTTGTGTTTCGTGTTATCCCAAGCAGTTCATGGGATAAGATTGATCTCCTTCAGTCGTAAGGTTTCCATATGGAGTTCGATTTTGAAGGAAGTTCAATGCTTAAGTCAATCAGGATTTGATTTCTTGTCGTATTGCTCTAGAACGTATCGGTATGGTCAATCTACTAGTTTGGGAAAAGATCTTGGATAGGATTTCCATGTGTAGTGTGTCCGCGTTTGTTTGCCCTTGATTCTCTCCCAATATTTGGTGGCGGCTAGATGGGCTGGCCCCTAAACGTCTTTCGAGATCCTTAGATGGAGGGTTCGAACAGCAAAATCACAGATTTAAGTTCGTTTTTGAATTCATGTTCTTTCAACGTCTAATGATCGTTGGTATTTCTCCCTTTCCTAGCAGTGGTGAATTAGTGTGAAAGATACTCTTCTTCTATTAATGATTTTGGTGCTATCCCTCTCATTCTGAGCCGACTAGGTGGGTTAAGATTTCATACAACTAAAATTACTAATAAACTGCACATATAGTAATAACAGTACCATTTATATTCCAGTTTGGTGGATTAGAGACTTTTCCTACGTGCAAAAGTTGCATAAGGCATTAAGCGTACGTATTAGAATCTACACCACCTCTCTCTTTTTAGAAGTTAAATACGTAATAGTATATCAGTTATAAGAATTTTTAGTTTTTTTAGAACATCAATTATCAGAAATAGAAGGGCGAATTGATACTGTAGAGAGAATTTTGATGATAGCATTGTATAATTGCTATTTTGTGTGCTTTAGTTGCCTAAAAGAATAAACATACAATGGTATTTTGTTCGAAACTTATGTAAGTTACCCCATATCTATTTATTCATTTATTTATGTCCTTCTCATAAGTTAACAGTGCCTCCACAAATAATCACGGGCATTTTTAAAGAAATTAATTATTAAGGATATACGTTTGCAAATACATCAAATATATGACAATGGTCGTAAATAAGTTCCATTTTTATTGAAATGAAGATTAACAATATGGTTTTTGACTATCAACAGAATTAGTGTCAATGTATCGCAACATTGAGTGGACTTTTACCAACCGTACATCGGTGACTAATAAAGTTAAGTGGGCGTTTGGATTCAGTTTGGATCTGATTGTCTAATCACCAATTTATGATGCTAGATAAATACATTCTGTCTGTGCTAAACAAATGAGAACGCGTGGATGCACATTTTATGCATGACCAATTTTTCTCCAAAAGATCAGTTAGTGAAAATATACTCTGATTGGGAGAATTGCAAGTAGTTTAGTGAGTTTTGTGAAAACGCAGTGTTTGCAAGGAGTTTAGTGAAAACATTTTTATGCCACGCGTTGCGACGGAGCATGTATTTCAGCACAGAAATATCATATCATCCAGTTATGACTCCCCTTTATCTCGTCAACTTTTGCAGCAACAATCCCTTGTACTTGTATCATATGAACCTGGTGCATTCAAAAAAATATATAAAAAAAAGTTAAGGATTCCGAATTATTTTGAAGAAAAAAAGAGACTTGGCATAATAATCATTTTCCACAGTTGTAAACAGGTTTATTTCAACTCATTCAATAGACATTGCAACTTAAAACCTCTTTTGACAATTCGGATATTATATCAAAATAAATTATAAAACGGTCGTACCTTGACGAAAAAGTAAGCCCACACATTCAGTTTTCTTTTAAAACTTAGCTCCTGAAAGTATATATTCAAGTTAGTAAATGATGCATGTAATATTTTCATTTTTTAAAGGGATATCATAGAGAATTTTTTTCAGAACCTGAACTTTCCCGCCAGTGGGTTTAAAACAATCATCAGGATCCTCAATTGTCATGCGTACAACAACACAATAACCCTTTGGCCTGATAGACTTTGTCTTGTCAAAGTCAAACGGAGTTGCATTAACTGATGTTGCCCTCCAAGCATCATATCTTCCACTATTATCCATTCCATAGAACCATCTTGTTTCTAAACATATATGTCATCAAGATAGCAACAATTAGAGAAGAAAAACATGTACATAAGCGAATTAATTTAAATGACTTAGACTTTTTACTGTAAAAAGTCAACCATACCGGGAATTTCCCAAAGAGGAATGCCCATTCCAACTGCAACTTGTGTTGCGTGTAGATTAATTGCTGGCTTTCAGCAGTCCACTCCGTGATAGGATGCTCAGCCTACAAAATAATAATGTAAGAATTACCGTTATGCATATTTTTGCCATATCGAATCAAGTCCATTGGATCCACAAATAGAAAAATGAATTGAATGCCACATGCACCTGTAAATGGGGATTAAGCTCCAATTAGTAGTCTTTGGTTTCCATACAATTCAAATTCTCTATAGTTGCAGCCCCAACGTAATTAACCAATTTTGCTAATCTTCTTGTAGCTTGCTCAGGCTTCTTATGTATACCTGCCAAAAATCATGAAGCGCAAAGACCTTCCCATCTTCAGCTCCATCTGGTAATACCAACTTCGCTTATTCCCAACCTCCCACCTCAATACATTTTTCGCATCATCCACTACATAATTGCTTGTCACTTTTAAACCCAACCGGAACAGTCAAACTGCCACCCCATATTAGCCTATCACTTCAGATAAGCGGGTCAGTATAAGAGCTTGTTCAATTTGACCAAGAAAACGTTCAGAGCCAACACAACAAACTCGATCCCATTGAATATATAAACGTATCCATATTCACATTCAGCCGAACTTATTGCTTAATTCAGAAAAAATTTCACATTATTACATTCATTTTAAAATACAATTACTCATCAAGTATTTTATACGAATCTTAAGATTTATAACCTATAATTTGGTTTCCTATTGTACTTGTCGTGCTTCCTTTTTGTTGAGATTCTCTTTGAGCTTCTGTAAGTCAGATAAATACCATAACAAATAATCCACATCAGTATATGTAAATAATCTTTTTTTACTATGAAAGCTGAATAAAAACATAGATAACAACATATCACACAAAAAAATGATTAAACACGTTATACCGAAAGTGTACTCAAACCATAATTACTTTGCACAACACACATATTATCCATCTTACATACCTAACAAAGCCGTGTAATAGACAATCAAATACCAAATAGCCAATTAGCCCCAAAACATTTTTTTAGGTTTTTCCCTAAATAAATTTTTAGGGTTTTTTATATTTCAAAACGCAATACATAAATTCTTTTAATTCAAAAATTACAGATTATTTTTTCACAATTGTACACATAACAATCATATAATTAAATTAATTGTAACAAAATCGTTAAAAAAATTAGGAACAAAATTACCTTTATTCAGAAGAGTATGAAGAGAAGCATTCGAATAGAGGCAAACTGCTTGTGGTTTTGAAAAAAAAGGAATTGATTTTTGGAATGTTTTTATGACATTCAATGTCATTAAACTGCATATTGAAAACCGATGTAGAGTGGAATCGTACGGAGGAAGTTTAGAGAAGCTTTAGTATTTGTGCAAGTATTTTGTTGTACTTACCATATCTGAGAGTGAATATGAGAGCGACATGTTAGCAAAATTTAATGAGGTTGCATCAGAAGGCTTGTCAAAAAACTTGTTTTATTATATAAAATAGATTATTACATTATTTTTATTTTTGTGTTCTTTCATAGTTGATGTATATGACAATATTTGATTATGTATTAATCATAGTTTAAAAAGGCGCCTATGCTCTAGGCTCAACTATAGGCGATTTTTTCAGATCAGGCTCGACTTGCTACAAGTGCTAACAATAAATGCTGACCTTGGAATTTAGAGCTTGAGCCTAGGCGCGCCTAGTGGAAAAGGTGACGAGTTTTTAACTTTCTTTCGAATTATAATTAATCACTCTAATATGTTAATAATAGATTACCTACGAACCTATTTAAGGAACTATAATAATAAATCAATTTGATTGTTTGGTCGTTCAATTCAAGTGTGTGCACATACAAATTCCTCCCTCTATTTTACGCATGAGATAACGTAACCTCATCATGTCATGAATCTGATACATTGCTTGTATTTTTTGAGTGTAACTATTTAATTTTAGATTTATAAATTATTTTAGTGTTATTTATGTCATTTTAATCATATAATTTTGACTAAACTATTATTAAGTTACTTCAATTTACTGCGATCATATTCTGAGCTCGCGCTTGTCCGCGCCTGCTCAAGGCTACATAAGCCTTTGCGCCGTGGAGCCTTGAGCCTTTCAAAACACTGGTATAATTGTTTGCCGCAATAAAATCTCATTGTTTAGCACGAGTATTCGTCTAATTTTGTCTTAACTACGTATGAATGATTTATAGTTTTGTAAATGTTGAGAAGCAAAGGAAAATGACTAATATGCCTTCTATTAATCTGTGATTTTTATAGTTTCTTTAAGGGTTAATTGCCTAAAAATATATTATACTTGTCACTTTTTTTCATTATATGTAGACTATTATTTTTTTGCCATTGTGTCGCTAAACTTTTGAATTCGTGCTATTGTGTGTACTGGTGACCTACATGACATGCTAGAGCAGGTAAAGTTAACGATCGCGTGTTTTTTATTGCAACGTTAGTCCTTTATACAAACGATCGTTTGTAATTAACTTAAAATTTAATTTTTTTATAAAGTCTCTTTTCTTATTTGTAGGATCCCTAGATCATTCCATGTATGAAGCACACGATCAATGGCACAAAGATTAAAACAATGAATAACTTTTGATTGAAATGAAACAAAAAGTGGCTACCAAACTCTAAAAGATGGAAAAATATAAATGAAGTAGTAACTAATGTTGACTAAACTAGGAGTTTTTTATATAATAGGATTTGCCTTTGAGGGGCTTTTATTTGAGCTGTTTTCATTTGGCACTTATAATAATAAACTTAAATGCATCTTCTTCGAAGTAGACTTTTGTTTGTACTTCGGGAAACAAAAAAAAAAAAAACTATTGACCGAAGCTTCTTTGTTTGGGTCCATTTAGGTGAACCTAACATTATTATTTTTAAAATTAGTAAACGTTTTCCACACATTTTTATACAAATTTTTTACATGTATTTTTATATACACACGCTTTTATACATACATTTTTATACAACGTTTGATACAATTTTTATAACAAAGTTTTATCACCACATTTTTAAAATATTTTAATCACACACATTTTTTACACACGTTATTTGTACACATTTTTATATACTCGTTTTTATACACACATTTTTATACACGTTTTTATACCACATTTTTGTATTCAATTTTTATATCGTTTTATACACATAATTTTTATATCACATTTTTATACATGTTTATACACATCTTTTTTATTACTTCACATTTCTATACACACGTGTTTATAAAAACGTGCATAAAAATGTGTATAAAAATGTGTATATAAATATGTGTATAAAAATGTGTATATAAATGTGTATATAAACATGTGTATATAAATGTGTGTATAAATACGTGTGTATATAAAAATACATGTAAAAAATATGTGATATAACGTTTATATATTTTAAAAAATAATAAGAAAGAGGACTTTAGAAAAATTAAAACTTTAGTTAATTACAAACGATTCATTTGTATAAAGGACTAACGTCTGAATAAAAAAAGGTCGTAACTTTTACTTGCTTAGCAGGTAATGTTAAGGTCACCAGTACACACATAGATGAATTCAACAAGTTTGAGCTCGAATAATGGCAACAAAAATAGTAGTCTACATACAATGGCAAAAAGTGACAAGTATAATACATTTTTAGGCAATTAACTCTTTCTTTAATATGTTTATATTTGTTAATTTCCTAACATAAAAGAAAATATTAAAATCATAAATATCATTCCAGATTTATTAAAAATTAAACCAATACATTTAATCATTATGACAAACAAGTTGACGATACAGAGATTATGTCATACCAAGGACAAAATTCATTGAGGACAATGGGGTTGTGCCTCTCCCCAAAAGTTTACTCTCAAGTATCATTTACTATATAATGTTAGTCATTAGCTATGCAAAATATTAACGTTTTACAGTTTTGCCCCTCTAAAATATGTATTTCATAATTTGGCCCTACGAAAAATTTGTTCAAGTTATGTTTGATCAATACCCACTTTTGAATTGCAAACTATCAATAACCATTGTCTTAATTTAATTAAACCAACAAAGTCGGCACATCGATAATTAAATAGTATGTATAAAGTTATTGTTAGACAACCAGGTCACTCGCCAAAGCTCAATTGTGAGCTTGTAGTCCATTAAGTTTAGGGTTTGATGTGGTATTTATTATCAAAGTCTACTACATATAGTTTTTCTTTATAAAAACATGACGCTGCCATTCACTTCTAGAATTTACTGATTGACATTTTTAAAGTACAAGTAGATAAAAGCATAAAAAAAATAGTGTCGCAATAAGAAATTAAGTAAAAAAAAAAAAAAAAAAAATGTGCAAATCAATTCTCTTCCCTTTGCTTTCATACTACGAGGCATGCAGACCCGTGCGATGCATACATGTTGTATCTAATTGTTGATAGTGTACGGTTCTTGTGAGTTGAGTAGTATGCTGGTGCTTTAATTGCTTAATGTTTCTGTGAAACTGTGATCATACAAACGGATTATCAACATATTAACAAATTATAAAAACACAGTAAAACAATAACATTCATCGGTTTATCTCAGTAGCAAATTCTAAAAAGTAACACAATATACTCACATCTAATAGCTAACAATACAAATTTGTAATCTTCATGTGGGTAGGAGTGAGGTGAACATGTGCGGTCTTTTGCTCTACTGTTGAACGAATGTGTCCAATGTTGGGCACATTGAGCATTGTTTGTCTATTGTTTACAGATATATAGTAGGCATGGATCTAACGATTCTTGTTTGCCCTCTTATTAGCGTTCTCGCTTCTCTAAAATGACTTGTGCTACGTGTTGGCTTGTCCATCCGTGGTGCTATGTCGAAGAGGAATGTTCTTGGTTCTGATCCTGCCAGTAGTCATTTTGCTTGTCTCGGCCTAAGGAATTCATAAAGATTTTAAGCTATAGAATTCAGTTATAGGCCAATTATTAGTTGGTCTTTTAATTAAGGTGTTACATATGATATTACAATTCATATTTAATGTATATTTGTAATATGAATTGTAATATGGTTAGTATTTTATAGATCCTTGATATATCGATGTGTAGTTATATATTATTTTCATTGTACTGTTTCATCTTATATCCTGTGCCATACATTACAAAATAAATATTAATGTAATCAGAGGGTCTCCTAAGGTCTTTGGGCATTTATAGATTTTCTCACTGTAATGCTAATTTATGAAAAACAAATATTTTTTCATAACACATCTTAATGCATCAAGGCATAAATGTGTTTTTAGTGTGATTTAATAAGTATGTTTAATTTTTTGATCCAACAATATTTGGTAATGGTTTGCTATATCTAAAACTTGCTCTGATTGTATATTTTTTTACATAGATGAACGTATGATAAAATTATAAATGGCCAAACCTTTCAGTTCTCACAACTAACAACTCGCAATTTCCACTAACAATGCGCAATCAATTTCATAATATATTCAATTCAATTTATTGATAATTACAATGTTTTACGTTATTACCTTCTAAATTTACATTTTAATGAATTGTTTTGCAAGAAAAACAGATTATTATGCCTTTATCTTAAATTCATCATTATTAACGGCAATAAATGTACATATGGAATTATACTTTTATTATTAAAGGGCAGGATTGTATTCCCAATTCCATCCCATTTAATGCTCCTTTAATCAAACCGACCCGACATTGATAAACCCGCTAAACTCGCTAGAAAACCTGGCCTGAAAACCCAGTAACCCGCCTGAAAAAGAAAACCCGCCAGCTACCCCCAATGCTCTTAAACACTAACATGTATCATCTCCCTTAAGTGACTCACCCCATCAAAAATATAAAACGCACACATCTCTCTCTTCCCATTAAAAATAAAATAAATACACACACATTGCAGTTTTAAGATCCAGGAGAAGATTGCTGTAAAACAAAAATTAGGAATTCTATATAGCTAATTATACTCGACTTAATTTTGTATGTTTATTATCCTTGATTTTACATGATCTCTTACTCCTTTTGAGGATTATTTTTGAATTTTAATTATTGTAACACCCCCAAATAGGGTCGCAACGGAATAAGGGTCCGGGACGTGTTACTTCTCAGATCAATAACACAAGATAATATAAGAACGACCAAAAAGTCGTTTAAAACTGATACATTGGATTTAATAAAGTATGTGTTACAAAAGCCTGAAGCTTTCCGTGTTATTATTACAAAGATTTCCAGCCCATAACAGATATACAAAATGTAATGCGACTAAATCTTTAATGCATGACTTCAAAATATAACCACCAATTATCCTTCACACCTCGTGCTTAATGACCTCCTGAAAAACATTGCATTTAAAACGTCAACATAAAGTTGGTGAATTTCATAGGTTTATGTAAATGTATATGCAGGACCGCAAGACTTTCCCAGTGATAATGCAACAGATGCAGACATCACAAAATGTAATTACGTTTACCTAAGCTCATGACACCGAAGCTCGACATAATTGAATACAATATATAAATATTGCCTACATTGCCCGTGATGATGTTCAACCCGTAACATCCAATATCCGACATGATATACGTTCGTTTCCAGTGATAGCTAGTCACCCGAACGGGGAGGTCAATCCCAAATAGATCTATCTATAATCATTCGCGCTCACATTCCAGTAATTGACAGTTCATGATTCATGGGCATAGTGGGTTATCGCTACTTAGGCAAAACGTAATCATGATAAAATGTACACTTGCGTCCAATTTGTAAAACATGCATATGTTTCTCACCCCAAAAACTTGTAATTTAATAATTGTAAAACATGGGGCTATGAACTCACCTTGAGTGAGTAAACTGATAACAAAATATCCCAAGTAAAAACGCGTCACGCTAACGCTCGAATGCAACCTAGTTAATATAGGTCGAATCAGTATTCAAGTATGTTGTCTAACAACAACTGTATATAATCCTATATAGTTATCATCGTACTATCGTTCGGGCTATCATAATTTAAGAGGTCATGACATGACGTACGAGGAGTTAGGACACTTTAAATCGTAAATCCAACAACTCGTCAATACGCCATCCGAAGAAGCCTCATTATGAAATTCCCTAGTAATATAGCACTTCGATAACTAATAACATATATAATCTATATAGCTATATCACCATCTATTTGTTTAAGTGAAATCGTAATTATAAAGTAAATAATCTAGAGTGTAAAAACATTTTGTGTATAAAATCATACACTTTTTTTGTGACACTTTATGTTTTTCTACAAGATTAAGTTTTTAGAGATAGTAAGAGATTTGAAAATGATGTTTTTACTATGTTTTGTCATTAATAAAACTTATTATTAATCTAGGAAGATCATGAGATAAGATCGTGAGATAATCATTTGTTACCTGTTTATTTGTATTAACACACTACTTGAAACTCTAGCACAGCAATTGGGTTTATTTCTAAACCTACAAGCTCACCAACGTAATGTTGACCTTTTCGAGTATCATTTTTAGATTAAGTAAATGCTCGTTAAGCTCAAGATAGAATGCCTTAGTGACCTAAGCTATCCCGTGAGGGATCATTATTAAAGGATTGCATTTGAGACTTGTTTTCATGTAGATGTTCTTAGATTATTCTAAACTTATTTTCTTCTTCGTTTAAATCCGATTTTTCGATTTCTTATCATTTGGAATCCTCATAAGATATAACTCTTTTTATAAAAACATAAATAGGATTGCCTACTTCCAAATTCGAATCAAAACAGAAGGTTTGAGGTTTTGTGATTTAGACATGTTTTACAAGTTGATATCTGAACCATTAGCTTCAAACACCTATTACAACTACTTCACAACATTTCTATCTTATGTTTTACATATATAAAGTCCATGTTAAATCCAATGTATCGTTTTCAAACGAGTTTTTGGTCGTTCTATATATATCTTGTGTTGTTGATCTGAGAAGTAACACGCCCTAGACCCATATTCCGCTGCGACCCAATTTGGGGGTGTTACATTAGAACACTTTTACATCCCTTTTAACATCATATTCACATTCATATGACATATAATTAAGTCCATATAACATTAATCATAAGTAAATATCCATTTTACATATTCAAAAGTACCCTAAATAGTGATTTAGCTAAATATAATATATGAACACATAAAATCTTAGTTATGAAATGATTAAGCTTTATATATAACCTTGTGTGGATGAGTAGAGAAAATAAAACCAATCACACCCTTGTGATTTAAACTCTTGGCTTGAAAAATTAGGATGAAACCCTAATTTTTTCCAAGTAAACCCATTCTTTCTTTTCTTGATTCCTTCCTTGCAAATGGTTAACCAACTCTTGAAACCTTCTTAGAATACCTTCGATATGATGTGTGTATGCTTGTATGATAATAGAAAATCAAGCTATGGATTTGGTTTGGTTAGGTTTTTGAGCCGTGTGCTCTAGAGAGACAAGGAAGAGATTTTTGTGATTTCTTTGTAATGAAATGGAAAGTATGAGCTTTTCTATCACAAGTGCACCCTTATTTATACTACTAGGAAGATATTTTAGTGTCTAGTTGATGTATGCAAGGTGGCAAAGCTTCTTGAAGAAGATTGGATGACATGAGAATAAGATAGGCTTATTTAGAGCTTATCTTGGTCTAGTCATGGTTCAAGTTGCATGAAGATATTTTACAAAGCTTCTTGGTGACTCTTGGCTCATCTTATCTATATGTAGACGTTCATATATGTATGTATATGAGTTAGATAGTATTTTTGATCTTTATTTAAAGTATTCTTGCATTATTTGAAGTATAATGTAGTAAAGATTAAATACAATGTATAACTTGTACATTGTAGGGTTTGATTTGAATTCCTTCATAATGAATATGAATAAAGTGATAAATACTTGAAGTTTTAAATAAACTTTAAGTATTGGGTACAAATTTTGGGTATTTGATGAAGCGTAGATAAGTTAACGTGCTTCCGGGAAGGCCTAAACGTATTTTATCGCGAAACGTAAACACTTAACGTAACCAATAAAAATAAAATGGGCAATGATAATAATTATCCTCTAAATAATCATATAACACTTGCTTGATGTAAACATTTAATTGTTTAATGCCCGTTTACATTGAATGATCATTTTTAGTTTACGCGATTTAGCTTAACGATTACGATTTAAAAGCAAACGCGTAAAACCCTAAAAATAAATTAAAATTATGATACATAATGTCGTAAAAGGACCTATAAACAATGAGGTGTTATAGTCTTCCCCTATTAATAAAATAATCCTTGTCCTCAAGGCTACACACGGCACTTTGACGATGGTGCAATGTCTTGGTGAAGGATGTGTGGATATTTCTTCCTGAATTGATTCTTCGACGTTCCCATGTTAAACTCAGGGCCAATCGCTTAGAGTCCATCGAACCTGATAAAATGGGACTCAGGCTATCGCTTCAATTGTTTTGACTACGCGATCCAGATTTCGACAGGCTCTTCAACAAAATAAAGCCTTGTCATCCACTGGTCCTTCCAACGGAACAGTAATGATGGATCGACAGACATAACATTTCCTTCAAGTTTGATACATGAAACGTATTAAGGACCCTGCTCCGCTCTTAGGAAGCTCATGCTTGTAAGCAGACGTCTCCAACCTTTTTTCAACCCTTTGAAAGAGTCGAGAAAAACATATCTGGGGTTTAACTTCCGCCTCGAGTTGCCGAAGAACGTACGACCCTACCAAGGCTAAACCTTAAGCATAACCTTATCTCCAACCTTGAAACTCCATCGGTTACGCTTTAAAATCAGCGTAGCTCTTTGTCCGATCGCAAAGTGGTTTGAATCCTTTTGTTTAATCTGGATTGACTTCTCCGTTGTTTCTTGCACTAATTCTGGACTAGTGAGTTGAACTTGTCCAACCTCGGCCCCACACACGGGAACGACACTTTTGACCATAAAGTGCTTCAAACGGGGCAGCCTTAATGCCGAGCATGATAACTTTTATTGTAGAAAACTCGACTAATGCAAATGTTTAACCCAACATTTCCAAGTCGGATTAACGCCAAGCACTAGCATATCCTCGAGAGTTTTGGATGGTTCTCATCGCAGTTGTCCGTAATACGTTTACGGAGATATGCATACTCATATCCAAACTGTACCTAAGCTCTGAATGACGTCCAGAATATTATGCAAACCGAGGGTCACGATCACAGATAATTGAAACAGGTATTCCATGCTTCCGTGACTACCCTCCTTTAGGTAACATTCCTTTTCCAGGTGATATCCATAGGATCCGTTTCCCTCATTGGCATAAAAATGGCAGACTTTGTAAGTCGGTCAACGATCACCCAAATAGTGTCATAACCTTGTGACGACTTAGGAAGCTTCATGACAAAATCCATCTGATGTAGTCCACTTCCATTGTGGGTATCTCGTGTGTACTAACAACCCAATGGTCTCAGATGTTCTGCTACTTCCATTGACCTTACACAGGTCAAAACATTTGCTAACATAGGTTGTGATGTGGCTTTCATATTGGGCCCCAGTATAGTTTCTTCATATCCAGATAATCTGTCAAACTCCATGATAACATAGAGTATTTAGACTTGTGGGACTCGTACATGATCACAGTCCTTAAGTCTCCATAACATGGTAACCAACTCCTACCATTTAAGCACAGAGTTCCATCCGCACGTGGTTCCAACTTTTCCGTTCTAAGTTTCTCCGAATCTTTTGAATTCTCAACCAATATACCTCCCAACAATCCTCCATATTGATGGTCTCGCGGCTTTCGGCGTCAGTCTGAGCTTCAAGATTTGGTTTAGGAAGATCCAAGCCAATAGTCATCCCAAGGCCCGAACCTTGTGGTTCTCGTTCCCTTCCTGCTCAGAAGCATCACAACACCATTCGCCTTCCCTGGGTGATAACGAACTTCGAATCTAATACACACAGCAACTCTAACACGACAATACCTCATATTTAAGAATCCTTCTGATCAAAGAATGTTTTGTAAAACCATTTGTTAACCTGAACAACCGTGCAGCATTGGGTTCCATATAGATAGTGCCAAGGGGTCCAAATCTTTAGATCAACAAACAACCCCAAGATTCTAATCATGAGTCTTACAGTATCATTCATGAATTTTTTAACTGGCGTGATGCATAAAAAATCACCTTATCTCTTTGGCATCAACACAAGCAGCCCAAACCCTTCTTTAAACATCGCAGTATGACGATGAAGTCATCCGCTTCCCTCCGGTAAGGCAAGGATTTGTGCTGCACAGCTTATCTGCTTCATTCAACAGTTGAAAATTTGCTTCTTGTTTATCGCCCCAATCAACTGGACACGCTTCTGGTATAGTTTGGTTCATTGTCTTGGCGATCCTTGAAAACCCTTTTGATGAAATCTATCTATAATAGCCGCAAGGCCCAAAAAATTTGCGAATCTTAGTTGGTGTTTTAGGAGAACGCCCAATCTATTGATAGATCAATCTTGGCAGGTCAACCTGAATACCCTCGACAGTCCGATTACATGACGAGGAATTGTACCCTGTGAGATCCAGAATTACACTTTGGAGACTTGGCGTATAATTCTTCACTTCTTAAGCATTACAAGATCTACCTAAGGTGTTCTTCAGTTCCTTCTTACTTTTAGATATCAAAGTGCGTCGATGAGACTAATTAACAAATACTTGTGGCAGATACGGTACACACACTCCGTTCATAAGGTCCATGAACACGGCCAGTGCATTAGTCAAACCAAAAGGCATGACTTGGAATTCATAGTGACCGTATCGAGTTCTGAATGTAGTCTTTGGAATGTCTTCTTCTCGAACCCTCAATTGGTGATACCCTGACCTTAATCGGTCTTTTGAATAAATACTCCGTCCCTTGTAAGCTGTCGAATAGGTCCATCGATTCCTTGGAGTGGGTAGCGGTTCTTCACTGTCCAGTTTGTTCAATTACCCTGTAATCGATGCACATCCGAAAAGACCCATCTTCTTCTTACAAACAGAACCAGAGCTCCCCCAGGGTGAGGAAACTTGGTCTATTAAGCCTGTTTGTTAAGTACCTGTAGTTGCTCCGCTAGTTTCCTTCATTTCGGACGGTGCTAAGCTATATGGGTGCCCGTGGCTAATAGGTGAATCACCAGTAACCAAATCGATTCGAAACATCACTTGTCGAGTGGTGTAGTATACCCTGCAAGTCCTCAGGAAAAACTTCAGAAATTCTTTACAACTGGCACAACTCAGGTCGTTTTTCCCCCTTTGACTGTCTTTGTCGGTTGCAGTGATATTTTGCTAAGAATACTTATGCATTCCTCGTTAAATACTCTTGAGCCTTTAGTAAACGACGAGATATGTTTAATTGTCCCGTGTTCCATGTGCTGCTTCGTCACCTCGAACGATTAAAATTTCGTTCCAAAAGGAACACGAACGATCTTTTCCTTCATGCACAGACAATAACGGCATGGTAACTCATTGCCAACCAATCCAAACCAATTATCACGTCAAAACACCTATTTCTTAAGGCATTAGGTTCTATGTGAAAAGGATGGATTTAAAGAAGTTTTTGAACGTGAAAACCTCCGAATAATAATGTTTTTACCCCACAATCTTCGCATCGTCGGCTAGTTCGACTTAATAAATCAATGAATCTAATGCAGTGGAGTGATAACGAAATTCGAGAGCTAATGCAGTAGATACAAAACTCAATCGGCACCTAGTATCACATAAAATAGATAGCATAATGGAATGTTTAGGAAGAAACGTAACTCGTATACGACATTGTTGCCCGGATTTGCCCCTGCCATTGGCCCACGATGGGCATAGCACCTTTGCCTGAATCCTTGGCATTCACCTGATACCCCAGTTGTTATTGTTCTTCAATTTTGGACAATCCTTCTTGAAATGCCCTTGAGCACCACATTCAAAACATCCGTTGCCCCAGCGTTGCCATTTGGGGGGTTTCTACAATTACGAGATAAATGACCAAATCGGTTGCATTTGTGGCATTTGGGAGCACAAGGACCGTCGTGGTGATAGTTACATTAGAACACATAGTTTTAGGCCCTCCGTTTTGGTCTTCTGTCACCATTTAATCCTGCGCATAAACTCTTCTCTATTTAGAAAAGAGTTAGTTGTTCATTTCTAAATTAATTCCTATTCCTATATTCTCTCATCTCTCTCTTTCTCTTCTTTCTCTCTCTACAAAAACAACTCACTCTCTTTATCTCTTTTCTAGTTCGATTCGTGATTCGTTATATGAAGTGAAGTGATTACGGGATCCTACAATTGGCATCAGAGCTTTAAGGGTGGATTTGTGTTTGATTCTTGTGGTTGATTAGCAAATTTTTTGGGCTTTATTTATTGGTTAATCTTTTGGTTTTTCTAAAAGCCCATGGCTCAAAAAGCTTATTTGGGCTTTATTTATTGGTTAATCTTTTGGTTTTTCTTGTTACTAATGTTTAAGAAGTTCATGTGTTGCCACTACAAGTGATTAACAAGACTCAAGTTCGAAATCAAAGACAAAAAGTTCGAATTATTTTATGGTCTTCGTGGAGCTTCTCAAACGAACTTACTGAGTTAAGGTGTGTTTTTAAACTTTGATATACACACTAGTATTGCTGTTGGAGCCTTGATTCGTGGATTAAAAAGCTTAGTTATGAGTGATATTGTCAAATTGACCTTGTTGTTCATCCGTGGAGGTTGCTTATTTAAGTATTTGTTCTTCACGGCGGTTTGATTAGCTAGGTGACAAGATCCACGATTTAAGGAAATAGTCAACGGCGGTTTGTTGACCACAGTGGCGAGTTGTGTTTTATATTAATAAAATATTACACGGCGAGTAAACTAGGTGGTTGTTTGCGTTGTATATTGTGGCCGAGTTGACAGTTCATGGCGATGTGTTTATAATATTATCTTAATTCAATCGTTACCTGCCCTAAATAAAAAACCCACGGCGAGTTGTTTAAAATATCCTAGGCGGCGAGTTAAGGAAACTAGGCAGTGAGTTGCCATAACTAGCAGCAGTTTGATTATAAAATCAGGCGGCGAGTTGTGTAACTACACGGCGGTTTGGCAAATTATTCACGGCCCGGCGGTTTGAGTTCTAATAGGTCATAGCGGATTGCTCAGTTACGCGGCTGGTTTGATTCTATGTTATTTGCCAGGGGTTTGGTTAAGTGAAGGCGGCGAGTTGGGTCACTATTGAACTGTTGATTGATTGACTTGTTGGTAATGAACAATCTAATATTTTATATATTTCGGGTTTAATATCAAGCAAAACACGAGCCCGGATCCTAGTTAAATATCCCGCGCGTCATTTAACACGACTGGGTATATAAACTCTTCTCTATTTAGAAAAGAGTTAGTTGTTCATTTCTAAATTAATTCCTATTCCTATATTCTCTCATCTCGCTCTCTCTCTCTTCTTTCTCTCTACAAAAACAACTCACTCTCTTTATCTCTTTAGTTCGATTCGTTGATTGTTATATGAAGTGAATGTGATTACGGGATCCTACAATTGCATCAGGAGCTTAACGGAGTGGATTTGTGTATGATTCTGGTGGTTGATTAGCAGAATTTTTTGGCTTTATTTATTGGGTTAATCTTTTGGTTTTTCTAAAAGCCCATGGCTCAAAAAGCTTATTTGGGCTTTATTTATTGGTTAATCTTTTGGTTTTTCTTGTTACTAATGTTAAAGAAGTTCATGTGTTGCCACTACAAGTGATTAACAAGACTCAAGTTCGAAATCAAAGACAAAAAGGTTCGAATTATTTTATGGTCTTCGTGGAGAATTGCCTAATCGTGGACGATTCTCAAAGACAAAGTCATGTTAGGTGTGTTTTTAAACTTGATTTACACATTAGTATTGCATGTTAAAGCCTTGATTCATGGATAAAAAAGCTTATTTGAGTGATTTAGTCAAATTCGACCTTGTGTTCATCGTGGAGGGTTGCTTATTTAAGTATTTGTTCTTCACGGCGGTTTGACTAGCTAGGTGATAAGATCTACGATTTAAGGAAATAGTCAATGGCGGTTTATTGACCACATTGGCGAGTTGTGTTTTATATTAATAAAATATTACACGGCGAGTTGTTGAAACCAGGTGGCGGTTTGCATTGTATTGTGGCGAGTTGACAGGTTCATGGCGAGTTGATTATAATATTGTCCAAATTCAAATGTTACTCTGCCTAAAATAAAAACCCACGGCGAGTTGTTTAAAATATTCTAGGCGGCGAGTTAAGGAAACTAGGCAGCGAGTTGCCATAACTAGCAGCGGTTTGATTATAAAATCAGGCGGCGAGTTGTGTAACTACACGGCGGTTTGGCAAATTATTTAGGCGGCGATTTGAGTCAAAGGTCACAGCGGTTTGCACAATTAAGCGGCGGTTTGTTTTATATTTATTGCCAGAGGTTTGGTTAAGTAAAGGCGGCGAGTTGGGTCACTATTGAACTGTTGATTGATTGACTTGTTGGTAATGAACAATCTAATATTGTATATGTTTTATTTCGGGCCCATATTTAAATTTCCATTCCCCCTGTTTAATCCCAAGCAAAACCCGAGCCCAGATCCTAGTTAAATATCTCACGCGTCATTTAACGCGACGGGGTATATAAACTCTTCTCTATTTAGAAAAGAGTTAGTTGTTCATTTCTAAATTAATTCCTTTTCCTATATTCTCTCATCTCTCTCTCTCTTCTTTCTCTCTCTACAAAAACAACTCACTCTCTTTATCTCTTTTCTAGTTCGATTCGTGGTTCGTTATATGAAGTGAAGTGATTACGGGATCCTACAATTGGCATCAGAGCTTCAAGGGTGGATTTGTGTTTGATTCTTGTGGTTGATTAGCAAATTTTTTGGCTTATTTTGGTTCTAAAAGTCCACGGCTCAAAAGGCTTATTTGGGCTTAATTTGTTGGTTAATCTTATTGTTTTTCTTGTTACTAATGCTAAAGAAGTTCATGTGTTGCCACTACAAGTGATTAACAAGGCTCAAGTTCGAAATCAAAGCTAAAAAGGTTCGAATTATTTTATGTTCTTCATGGAGAGTTGCCTAATCGTGGACGATTCTCAAAGAAATACGAGTTAAGGTGTGTTTAAACTTGATATACACACTTAGTATTGCATGTTAGAGCCTTGATTCGTGGATAAAAAAGCTTATTTGAGTGATTTTGTCAAATTCGACCTTGTGTTCATCGTGGAGGGTTGCTTATTTAAGTATTTGTTCTTCACGGCGGTTTGATTAGCTAGGTGACAAGATCCACGATTTAAGGAAATAGTCAACGGCGGTTTGTTGACCACAGTGGCGAGTTGTGTTTTATATTAATAAAATATTACACGGCGAGTAAACTAGGTGGCTGTTTGCGTTGTATTGTGGCGAGTTGACAGGTTCATGGCGAGTTGATTATAATATTATCCAAATTCAAACGTTACTCTGCCTAAAATAAAAACCCACGGCGAGTTGTTTAAAATATCCTAGGCGGCAAGTTAAGGAAACTAGGCAGGAGTTGCATAAATAGCAGTCCCCCCACCCCCCAGGGTTTATTTATAAATATGGCGGCGAGCGTTGTGTAACTACACGGCGGTTTGGCAAATTATTTAGGCGGCGGTTTGAGTCAAAGGTCACAGCGGTTTGCTCAATTAAGCGGCGGTTTGCTTTATATTTATTGCCAGGGGTTTGGTTAAGTGAAGGCGGCGAGTTGGGTCACTATTGAACTGTTGATTGATTGACTTGTTGGTAATGAACAATCTAATATTTTATATATTTCGGGTTTAAATATAAGCAAATACAGAGCCGGAATCCTAGTTAATTATCTCGCGCGTCTTTAACACTGATGGGCATTATTTAAAAACTCTTCTCTATTTAGAAAAGAGTTAGTTGTTCATTTCTAAATTAATTCCTATTCCTATATTCTCTCATCTCTCTCTCTCTCTTCTTTCTCTCTCTACAAAAACAACTCACTCTCTTTATCTCTTTCTAGTTTGAGGTTTGTTGGTTCTGTAATATGAAGTGATTGTGATTAAGGGGATCTACAATGCATAAGTAGCTTAAGGGTGGATTTGTGTTTGATTAGCAAAATTTTTGGCTTATTTTGGTTCTAAAAGTCCACGGCTCAAAAGGCTTATTTGGGCTTAATTTGTTTGTTAATCTTGTGGTTTTTCTTGTTACTAATGCTAAAGAAGTTCATGTGTTGCCACTACAAGTTATTAACAAGGCTCAAGTTCGAAATCAAAGCAAAAAAGGTTCGAATTATTTTATGGTCTTCAGGGAGTGCCTATATCATGGACGATTCTCAAAGAAAATACAAGTTAAGGTGTTGTTTCAAATTGATTATAGACACTTAGTATTGCATGTTAGAGCCTTTGATTGTGGATATAAAAAAGCTTATTTGAGTGATTTTGTGAAATTCTGACCTTTGCTTATTTTATTTGGTGTGTTCATCGTGGGGGTTTTTTGCTTATTTCAGTATTTGTTTTCATGGCGGTTTGACTAGCTAGGGACAAGGATCACGATTTAAGGAAATAATCAACGGCTGTTTGTTGGGCCACGTGGCGAGAGAGTTGTGTTTTATATTAATAAATTATTACACGGGAGTTGGTGAATACCAGGGGTGGGCGGGTTTGCATTGTATTGTGGCGAGTTGACAGGTTCATGGCGAGTTGATTATAATATTGTCCAAATTCAAACGTTACTCTGCCTAAAATAAAAACCCACGGCGAGTTGTTTAAAATATTCTAGGCGGCGAGTTAAGGAAACTAGGCAGCGAGTTGCCATAACTAACAGCGGTTTGATTATAAAATCAGGCAGCGAGTTGTGTAACTACACGGCGGTTTGGCAAATTATTTAGGCGGCGGTTTGAGTCAAAGGTCACAGCGGTTTGCTCAATTAAGCGGCGGTTTGCTTTATATTTATTGCCAGCGGTTTGGTTAAGTGAAGGCGGCGAGTTGGGTCACTATTGAACTGTTGATTGATTGACTTGTTGGTAATGAACAATCTAATATTGTATATGTTTCGGGTTTAATCCCAAGCAAAACCCGAGCCCAGATCCTAGTTAAATATCTCACGCGTCATTTAACGCGACGGGGTATATAAACTCTTCTCTATTTAGAAAAGAGTTAGTTGTTCATTTCTAAATTAATTCCTTTTCCTATATTCTCTCATCTCTCTCTCTCTTCTTTCTCTCTCTACAAAAACAACTCACTCTCTTTATCTCTTTTCTAGTTCGATTCGTGGTTCGTTATATGAAGTGAAGTGATTACGGGATCCTACAATTGGCATCAGAGCTTCAAGGGTGGATTTGTGTTTGATTCTTGTGGTTGATTAGCAAATTTCATGGCTTATTTTGGTTCTAAAAGCCCACGGCTCAAAAAGCTTATTTGGGCTTAATTTATTGGTTAATCTTTTGGTTTTTCTTGTTACTAATGTTAAAGAAGTTCATGTGTTGCCACTACAAGTGATTAACAAGACTCAAGTTCGAAATCAAAGCCAAAAAGGTTCGAATTATTTTATGGTCTTCGTGGAGAATTGCCTAATCGTGGACGATTCTCAAAGAAATACAAGTTAAGGTGTGTTTAAACTTGATATACACACTTAGTATTGCATGTTAAAGCCTTGATTCATGGATAAAAAAGCTTATTTGAGTGATTTAGTCAAATTCGACCTTGTGTTCATCGTGGAGGGTTGCTTATTTAAGTATTTGTTCTTCACGGCGGTTTGACTAGCTAGGTGATAAGATCTACGATTTAAGGAAATAGTCAATGGCGGTTTGTTGACCACAGTGGCGAGTTGTGTTTTATATTAATAAAATATTACACGGCGAGTTGTTGAAACCAGGTGGCGGTTTGCATTGTATTGTGGCGAGTTGACAGGTTCATGGCGAGTTGATTATAATATTGTCCAAATTCAAATGTTACTCTGCCTAAAATAAAAACCCACGGCGAGTTGTTTAAAATATTCTAGGCGGCGAGTTAAGGAAACTAGGCAGCGAGTTGCCATAACTAGCAGCGGTTTGATTATAAAATCAGGCGGCGAGTTGTGTAACTACACGGCGGTTTGGCAAATTATTTAGGCGGCGGTTTGAGTCAAAGGTCACAGCGGTTTGCTCAATTAAGCGGCGGTTTGCTTTATATTTATTGCCAGCGGTTTGGTTAAGTGAAGGCGGCGAGTTGGGTCACTATTGAACTGTTGATTGATTGACTTGTTGGTAATGAACAATCTAATATTGTATATGTTTCGGGTTTAATCCCAAGCAAAACCCGAGCCCAGATCCTAGTTAAATATCTCACGCGTCATTTAACGCGACGGGGTATATAAACTCTTCTCTATTTAGAAAAGAGTTAGTTGTTCATTTCTAAATTAATTCCTTTTCCTATATTCTCTCATCTCTCTCTCTCTTCTTTCTCTCTCTACAAAAACAACTCACTCTCTTTATCTCTTTTCTAGTTCGATTCGTGGTTCGTTATATGAAGTGAAGTGATTACGGGATCCTACAATTGGCATCAGAGCTTCAAGGGTGGATTTGTGTTTGATTCTTGTGGTTGATTAGCAAGTTCAAAAAGCTTATTTGAGCTTAATTTGTTAGTTAATCTTGTGGTTTTTCTTGTTACTAATGCTAAATAAGTTCATGTGTTGCCACTACTAATGCTAAATAAGTGGTTAATCTTGTGGTTTTTCTTGTTACTAATGCTAAATAACTTCGAAATCAAAGCCAAAAAGGTTTGAATTATTTTATGTTCTTCGTGGAGAGTTGCCTAATCGTGGATGATTCTCAAAGAAATACGAGTTAAGGTGTGTTTAAACTTGATATACACACTTAGTATTGCATGTTAGAGCCTTGATTCGTAGATAAAAAAGCTTATTTGAGTGATTTTGTCAAATTCGACCTTGTGTTCATCGTGGAGGGTTGCTTATTTAAGTATTTGTTCTTCACGGCGGTTTGACTAGCTAGGGGACAAGATCCACGATTTAAGGAAATAGTCAATGGCGGTTTGTTGACCACAGTGGCGAGTTATGTTTTATATTAATAAAATATTACACGGAGAGTTGTTGAAAACAGGTGCCGGTTTACATTGTATTGTGGCGAGTTGACAGGTTCATGGCGAATTGATTATAATATTGTCCAAATTCAAACGTTACTCTGCCTAAAATAAAAACCCACCAATAAGCATATAATACAATAAGCAATTAACAAGTAGCAGACTTAATATATTAACTAAGGCAAAAGAGAAGTGCTTTAACTCATAGCTACTTAAAGGACAAAATAAGCTAAGGGAGAATGGGAAACTGACCTATTAAATGCAGGACAAACCAAAATAAGCTAACACCCACAGACAGATAAGCCATAAAAGGCAAATAAGCTATAAGCACAAAATTGGCAGACAAACAGGGCCAAGGGGCACCTTTAGGGCTTATTTAACGCCTTAAAGTGGGGGGGTTTGGGGCTTTTTTGGGTTTTTTTTTTTTGGGGGGCTTTCTGCTTATAGGAGCTGTAAGAGTAGCTTATAGGATCCATAAAAAATCATAAGATTAAAACTTGAAGCCAAAATAAGCACTAAAAAAAGAAGGGCTGCTGAAAAGGGCTTTGTGCACCACAGGGCACTAGTTGACAGTTTTAAAGGGACAAACGTAGGCTTATTAAATACGCTACCAATAAGCTTAAAATGAAAAGTTAGCTAAAAACAGATGGAGTGAAGCTTCTAATGAACTTGTGCACACATTTTCATAGCTACAAAACTACTTTTACTATTTGTATTCTGGATATGAAATTTAACTTTTTGACTAAAAAAATGACTCATGAAAAGAGTTGACATTTTTGAGTCAAACCAAGCTAACCAAAAGGGAAACTTTAGTACTCAATTTTGACACCTAAAACATGGCATGAAAAATGACAGATGTCAAACTGGTTCGGGATTTGCATACAACTAACATTGATCAGCTTCATGCTTATTTGGGACAACATGAATTTCATGCAAATGAGGTTCGTTTAATGCATGAACGCAACTCAAATCCGCTTGCTTTGGTTGCAACCTATGAGATGACCCAGTCCCCTTATCAAACTCTTACCAAAACACTCAATTTCAATAACAAGTTTCACCATATCAGTCTCCACAGTATGGATTACCTTATCAGTCTCAACAATACTCAACTCATCAATCATCAACACCTCTTTTAATCACTTATCCATCCAATGATTATCAATCATCAATTCACCACAACGTTTATTCTCCATCATCATCCATCCCTCAATTGGAATATGCTCCTTCAGTTAACCAACAATCTGAATTTTCCCAACCAGACTAGAGTCTAATTGTTCTAGTGTTCTAGAAAGGTGATGATCCCGTTGATGCCATCAATCACATGATGTCTTTCTTGACTGTTGTTGTCACTTCCCGCTATCCCACCACCAATAACCAGCTAAGGAATTCGTCAAACCCTAGGCAACAAGCTAACATTAATAATGGAAGAGTAGCCTTACAACCAATTCAGGGGAGACAAACTTCTTTAGCTGCGGGTACTTCAAGGACTTACACTCCAGGAGCAAGTGGAAGCAATTCTGGGAAACAAAGGACTGTTATTTGTTACAACTATAAAGGGGAAGGCCACATGTCCAAACAGTGCACTAAACCAAAGATGAAACGGGATGATTCATGGTTTAAGGATAAAGTTTTGTTGGTTCAAGCTCAAGCAAGTGGTCAAATTCTACATGAGGAGGAACTAGCATTTTTGGCAGATCCAGGAATTCCAGAAGGTCAAGCCACACAGACTGTCATTACTCATAATGCTGCTTATCAAGCTGATGATTTGGATGCATATGACTCTGATTGTGATGAACTCAACACTACCAAAGTTGCCCTCATGGTGAATTTATCTCATTATGGTTCAGATGCTCTTGCTAAGGTACACAATCATGATAATGTGACTAATAATATGATTAATCAAGTTGTGCAGATGATGCCATCTTCTGAACAATCGAATGTTGTGACCCATTCAGAGACTGAAATAACCAGTGATAGCAATATCATTCCTTATTCTCAGTATGTGATTGAATCACAACAGGCAGCTGTTCAGAATTCTAACTCCTCTGCACAACAAGATGCATTGATATTATCTGTGATTGAACAACTGAAAACCCAAGTAGTTAACTGTACCAAGATTAATCTGGAAAATAAGAGTGTCAATGATACTTTAACTGCTGAGCTTGAAAGATATAAGGAACAAGTTAAAGTGTTGAAAGAAGGACAAAATGTTGATTTAAAGAGTAAAGATAACATTTCAGATTCATGTGCACAGTCTGTAGAGATTGATCATCTTAAACAAACTCTTTCAGAACATTCAAAAGAAAAGGATTTTTTTAATGCAAATGGGTACTCTTCTCAAAAATGATTTTAAGAAAGAAGAATCTAGAAACATTGATAGGGAAATAGCTTTAGAAAAGCGGATCAAACAACTAGATAATATTGTTTTTAAAAGAGATCAATCTGCACAAACTGTTCACATGTTGACGAAACCTCAGTTTTTCTATGATCATACCACTAAACAAGCTCTAGGTTTTCAAAATCCTTTCTATCTGAAGAAAGCTCAGCAGTTGGAACCAAAACTATATGTTGGTGATATTATTGAGAAAACTAATCCCATTGTGATTCCTGACTCTGAAGAGACCTTAATGCTTGTTGAAGAGAGTTGATATGTGTGAAAACACATATCTGTTTTATATCAAAATTGGCCCTAAAAAGATAAAATTATGCTTTAAATGCTTGTATATTGCTTGTTTTGTCTTTGTGATTGTGTAGGTATGGATATAGCAAAAATCACAAGAAAACGGTCAAAACCGGACAAACACGGACACGGGAACGGATAGAGTGTACAAAAGCCAAGAATTTGATAGCAAGAATGGTCAAAAGTCAACTCCAATCAACCCTTGGTCAACCAAAGTCAACTCACTAAATGACAAATCCCAAAAATACCCATAACAGCCCTCATTGTTAAACCATTTTATAAAATAACCCCCAAGCCCTAACGGTCGTTAACTCTTTTTATTATAAGAGTTAACACCCGTTATCTATCTATATTAACTAAACTGAGCCCAAATACAAAACACATGGCCCAATATCCTTAAATACAGCCCAAGTCAACAGCCGACACCCCAAGTTAAACCCGCTTTTAGTTAAAAAAAAACACGGGTAATTCAACTTGTACGGTTCATCATCTCCCTCAGCATTTAACCTTACTCAAATCAAGGGGTAAATCCAAATTGATGACGTGGTTAAGTAATTCAAGTATCAAGGGACAATGTGGCAGAGTTAAACGTCAAGAAATGCTCTCATTGGTGGAATCCCAAAAGGGAATGACACGCGGGCAAAGGAGAAAACACACCAATCAAGTGGGTTCTGCACTAAAATGCTCACAAAAGAAGCACAAGGTCTGACACACGGAATGCCACGCTGGCAATCCGTGTGCTTACCTAATTGATTCAACGGACCACAAAAAGGATCCAATGATGGGCATTGAATGAAGGGACAAGATCAATTGATGAGGAGCGGGCTAAGAAGACCTAGAAGATTCATTTGCGGGCTATAAATAGCCCTCACATTCACACACACATATATCTAGTTTTTAGTTTTTTTTTAATTTTTAGCTTAAAAATTGTAATTTTCATAAGTAGCTTATGTAATTTCCGTTTCCATTTTCCAGCTTATTGTACTCTCAATTTTAGCAAATTGTACTCAGTTCTCTTATTAATAGAATAAGCTTTTACCTACACTTAATCTGTTTTACTATTAAGCTCTTAAACTCTCAAATACTCATGTTACTATTTGATAAGCTTCTCATAAGCTCTCTGAGTCTATAAGCTTGGATTGAGCTTAAATAAGTCATCTAATCTACTTAAACAATTAAAATCAGTTTAACACCCTTGCTGAATGGATTTAAGCCTTTTGGATGATAAGCTTATTCTAGAACAGCTTATAGGACCCTTACTAGCTTATCCTTGTGATATGCTAGAGCTGTAGACAAACTCTTTGAGCAATTTAAGCCTTTATTTAGCTAAGGCAACTGTAAGTTCCCTATTTCCATTTCTGTCTTAAATTTCTAGTTTGAATCTGCTTAATTGCTTTTAAGCTTGGCCCCTTTCTTTTTTGTTGCCATTTTGTTATCTTATTATGCTTGTTGATTCTGTTTGATTATCTGTTTTTGAGCTTAGAGGTGTAGATCTTAGATTTTTATGTTTTGTCTTATAACTCTCTAAAAAATCAAAAATAAGTAGCATAGATAGTAGCTTATAGTTTCTGGCTTATTTGTTCATGTATACTTGTTTATTGTGGTAGTTTTAAGCTGTTTGTTATCTGGTTAATAAGATTTGGTCAATAAAACTGATTTTCATAGACTTAAATGGATTTTATAAACTTTAAAGGGGTGTTTGGGTCAGCAGCACTAACCACAAGTTAGTGCTGTTTCTGGCCTTTAGGTCTTTTGTGTTTGCTTTAAAACTCTCATTTAAGTTTGATTAAGCTAGTTTCATAAGTCAGAATAGGGTGAATCCAGTTTTCATGAGTTAAGTGTTCATAGGCTCAAATCTGTCTAGTCATTTGCATTAGTTAGCTTAGACTTCTTCTAGTCTTAGTCATCATCTTAATTTGCATTTAGATTTGTGTTAAAATAGAATAGAAGTCATCTTCATTAGAACTGCATATCAAATTTTAAGGTTTTGGACATAAAAGTGCAATTTGCATTAGATAGGGAAAACTACATAAGGCCTTTTTCTTGCTTAAATTTCAGAGGATTTAAGAAGTTTTTAGCTTTTGGTTTTTAAAATTCAACAAGTTTTTAGGTAACTAATCATGTTTTTCATCTTGCTTTTTCAAGATTTGCTTATTTGATTATCTGTATTTAAGCCTAAAGTTGCTATTTGTCTTTTCTGAACCAAAAACTCAGATCATGCTGAGTTATTCAGCTGTTTTCAAATACCTTTTTTAATAAGCTCTTGTGGTTCAAAGTATTTTCAAAAAGCATTTCTAAATAGATTTAAAGTCAAGCTTTAAGAAAATATAAGTTTGATTTCATAAAAAGCTTATTTGACTGCTGAAAATTAAGCTCAAAGTGCTATTGGGTCTGATTTGTCTAGATTTACATACAAATGCTTATTGTGATTTCTAGCTATGGGCTTGTATCTTGGTGCTTATTCCTGTCATTTTAGCTCATTAGAGTAGGATAGGGTCGAGTAGCTTTTTATTAGTTTAGCCTTTTGAGTCCTTAAAATTTGAAAAACCAAATTAAGCCATTTCTTTGCTTACTTGTTAAGCCATTTCTCTGCTTACTTTTTAGTTTTCAAATAAGTTGTCTTCACAAAAGTATGTTAGTTTTAGCTTATCTTCATCTTTGTTTTTCAAATTTTCAAAAAAAAAAAAATAGTAAAAAACCAAAGCCTAGGACTGGAACCCACGACCTTGGCCACACACACCCATAGTCTTAACCAACGTGCTCCATTAGCTCATCCGTTTTCATTTACTTTCATTATTACTTTATACACGTTTTCTTTTTAGCTTATTAATATAAGCCGTAGCTTAGTTCTGCTTATTTAGGGCTTTTTAGTTTAGCTGTTTACTTACTTTTATTCTTCTCTTATTCTTTGTCACATTTTAGACTTTTTGTGATTTTCCCAAATTTTTCCTTTTATTTGTTTAATTTTTGTAATTTTTCTTAGTTTAAAAGTTTCGAAAATCAATAAAAAATAGAAAAATAATTTTTAAAAATACAAAAAAAATAGTTTTTAGTTTTAGAATAAATACTTTCAGGTTTACATTCATTAAAATCATTTTTACCTTTTTTAGATATTAATTTCTATTTTTCACTTTTTAAATTAGTTTTATAAAATAGGATTTTAATATAAAAAGAAGTTAAAAATAGTTTTCTAAGTTTTTATAATATTTTAAACTTTTCTAAGTTAGAAAATCATTTTTTAGAAATTTTAGGTATTAATTTGCTATTTTATAGGAATTTAAATAGACTTAATTAGTTTTTAATTCATAAAAAATTATTAAAAAGCCAAAATATATATATATAATTCCTTTTTAGAAAATTTTCTTTTGTCATTTTTAAGAGTTACATTTAAAAAATTTCATTTTTAGGATTAATTTTGCCTTAGTTGATAATTTAGATGCGTTTTTAGGATTATCCGTTTGCATTTTTAGTATAAATTTAGTTGATTTAATTGTGTTTGGTGTTATTCACTTTATTCTTCTTGTAGAAATAGATAATCAAATCAATCTTTGTTACCAATTCAAATCATTTTCCGAACAACAAACGTGATTTCAATTTCATAAATCGATGGGGAATAACGACCCGGGAATTATACTTCCCGGTTAATATACGTATTATATTATATATATATAATTGAGTGAATTTTCCTTACTTACTTTGTCCTCAAGGGTAGTTTGGGAATTTCATATTATATTATATTTTATCAATACGTGTGTTGCTTTACTAGCAATCAATTTTTGGCGCCGTTGCCGGAGATTTATGATTAAGATTCATTCGTTTGCGTTTGTTGATTGTGATTTGAAGACCCTTTCATTTTTGAAAGTTTTGTTTTTGTTTAAAATTCAAAAATACAAAAAAAAATTATAAAATATAAAAAGTAAAAAAATATTTTCTTTTCTTTTATTATTATAATTATCATATAAAAAATCAAAAATATAAAAAATTGTCCATAAAAAAAATAATAAAATAAACAAAGTTGGTAAAAGAACACCAACAAATAATACCTTCAATTGAGGTATTATCCATCAATAAGTTCCTAGCTTCAATCAAAGATTTAAAAACTTGCCATTTGTGTCATTTACGAGGAACGGCTTACCTTAAAAAGTAAAATTTTTAAGAGCTACCGTGAAGTAAGTTTGATTATTTGGTTCAAGTTGTCTTTCTCGTTGTCCGTTAAAATTAGATTGTGAATAAACTTTTGAAAAAAAAAAAAACCAAAAAATATTTTGTTAAATAGAGGCTATGCGTACTAGACGTTAAATAATCCTAATAATTCAAAAGTCACAATTCCAAGACGTCGGAGAAAACAAGTTTCTAACATAGTCGAACAGAGATTCGAACTATACGTTGCACGAAATGGCAACCGTATACGATGGTTGAGCTACTCCGGGCACCCACGGAGGGTACGAAGACGCTATTGTTTTACCAGAAATCAATGGGTCTTCATTTTGAGATCAAGCGATTTGATCACAATGGTTCAAGCCAAACCCGTTTTCCGTGTGAGAGACGCATGAAAATTCCTCATGCTCATATTATAGTTTTAAAAGGATTACCTCGACTTTATGATTTAGGGAATGTGCATAACGATTGTGATTAAGCTTATGTCGTTTCCATATACGCAGAGGGTAGCCGGCCATAAAACTTGATTACGAGAAAAGGAACCTCCAAAACTCATTCTTGACCATAGGAGGATCTGTTACCAAGTTGTTAACCAATTTTTTCCCTCCTTCGAAAAACACTCACTAAAGAATGAAAATTTTCTCCGATTTTTACACAAATTTGAGGGAAACTTTTAGTGAAGCATGGGAACGATTTAAGGAGTTGCTTAGAGCTTGTCCCCATCAAGGATTTACGGAGTTAACTCAAGTTGATACCTTTTACAACGGTTTTGAAAGAGCAATGAACATGGACTCCTTAAATGCCGCGGCGGGCCTATGGAAAATCTTTTGACGTTAAAACGACTCTAGAGAAGCTTTTAAACATTAATGAGAATAAATCAAAAGATCATTATTCACGTATAGATCAATTGCTTATTGGATGATGTTACTTCAAGTAAAAACGGATGAGAGATTCGATAAGCTCTGAGGAACAACTTTCCGACCTTAGTCGAGTTGTTTCTAAGAAAGTTGTCCACATTCCCGCTTCCGGTTAAAGCGGTTGAGGAATCTTGCGTTACTTGTGGTGGTGCCCATTCTTGGTATAATTGTCCGGCTACCGATAACAATCAGGCTAGTGTTTGTGCGACTACAGGTACTTACAATCAAGTTAACCCTCCAAACCGTGTTAGTAATTAAATGGCACCACCAGGTTTTGCTCCGGTGCAAAACAATGGTCAAAATAGGAATTATCAAAATCAAAATTGGGGAAACAATTTTCATCAAAATCAAGGTTTTCTAAATCAAGTTAATCATGTGCCAAATTTTCAAAATCAAGGATTTCAAAACCAACCTTTTCAAGCTCATAATAATCAATTTCAACAAGGGATTCCATCCGAAATTATGAGTTATATGAAAGCTAAATAGTCAATTGTGAGAAATATGCAAGGTCAAATCAATGAAATAAGAAGCACGTTAACTAAACAAGAGGAAAATCTTAGGAAAAATTTGAATAATGACATGCGGAGTATTTTAGGAAGTTTCTTTCAAAATCAAGCCTCAACTTCGGGTACTCTTTCGAGTAATACCATTCCAAACCCGAAGGGTGAGATGAAAGCGATCACTACTCGAAGTGGTGTTGCTTACGAGGGACCCTCGATTCCTACTAATCCTTCTCCTAAAAGGTTTTGTTGCAACAAGAAACCGAGGAGACAACGGATAAAGAGCAAACAAATATCCAAGGAAGTACGCTCAAATCCCACCTCCGGTTATCCCCATTTCTATTCCGGAACCCGATGTTCCGAAGACTTTGCCTAAAACCACTCCCATTCTGGAATCCGATATTTCGAAGAGTCTACCTAAGCCAAATATTCCATATCCTTCACGACGTGATGATCAAAAGTCCCGTGACAAAGCTTCGAATCAAATGGAGAAGATCTTCTAAATCTTTCAAGATTTGCGCTTCGACATTAGTTTTGCGGATGCTTTACTTTTGATGCCAAGATTTGCTCCTACGATTAAGAGTTTGCTCATGAATAAGGAAAAGTTGCTTGAGTTAGCTAAGATACCGTTGAACGAGAATTGCTCGGCAATGCTCCTCAAAAAGCTTCCCGAAAAGCTTAGAGATCCCGGCAAGTTTCTTATTCCATGTAATTTCCTAGGAATGGATGTATGTCACGCCTTGGCCGATCTTGGCGCAAGCATAAATATTATGCCTCTTTCTATTTGTAAAAAGCTTTCTTTACCTGATCTTACACCAAATTGGATGACTTTAGAATTAGCGGACCGATTGATTACTTATCCTAAAGGACTCGCCGAAGACGTTTTTGTCAAAGTTAGGAAATTTCATTTTCCTACAGACTTTGTTGTTGTCGATTTCGAAGCCGATCCTCGAGTACCTCTCATACTTGGGAGATCCTTTTTGAGGACCGATCGTGCTTTAATTGATGTTTATGGAGAAGAAATAACCCTTCGGGTTGATAACGAAGCCGTCACTTTTAATCACTCCTCTACAAATGACAAGTCGGTAAACCGAATTTACATCATTGATGCAGTTTGTGAGGAGTATGCTCCAGAATTGCTAGGATTTTCTAATTTTTCGGGTGGGACGTCTGAGCCATTTACTTCCGAATTCATTTTGGAAGAAATCGAAGCTTATCTTAAGGATGATTCGATTTCACCGGAAATTGATCATGCCGATTGCGATCCAGAGGAAGATATTTGTTTGATCGAAAAATTGTTAAATAATGACCCGTTTCAACTTCCTCCGATGGACCTTAAACAAAGTGAAGTGACCGAGGCAAAATCTTCAATTGAAGAGCCTCTGGAATTAGAGTTAAAAGATTTACCGTCTCACTTAGAATATGCTTTCTTGGAAGAAAACGACAAGTTACCAGTGATTATTGCAAAAGGTTTAAAAAATGATGAAAAAGATGCTCTCTTAAAGGTGCTCAAATCTCATAAAAGGGCCATTGCTTGGAAAATCACCGACATCAAGGGTATCGACCCTCGTTTTTGTACACACAAAATCTTGATGGAGGATGATTATAAACCTACGGTTCAAAGTTAAAGACGGGTTAACCTAAAAATTCACGAGGTAATCAAAAAGGAGGTCTTAAAACTTCTTGATGCCGGAATGATTTACCCGATCTCTGACAGCCCATGGGTTAGTCTAGTGCATTATGTTTCAAAGAAAGGTGGAATAACCGTTGTTGCTAATGAAGAGAATGAATTAATTCTGAGACGTTTAGTTACCGGGTAGAGAGTTTGCATAGACTACAGGAAGTTAAATGAAGCTACTCGAAAAGATCATTTTCCATTGCCGTTTATGGATCAGATGTTAGAAAGATTAGCCAGAAATGAATTTTATTGTTTTCTAGATGGGTTTTCAGGGTATTTCCAAATACCAATAGATCCCCAGGACCAGGAGAAAACTACTTTCACATGCCCGTCGCATGCCATTTGGCTTGTGTAATGCTCCCGGTACTTTTCAACGGTGTATGATGGTCATATTCCATGATATGATCGAAAAGACTATGGACGTATTTACGGATGATTTCTTGGTTTTTAGGGATAGTTTGATTCATGGCTTTCTAATTTAGAAAAGATGCTAAACGGTGTGAAGACACGAATTTAGTTCTTAATTAGGAGAAGTGCCATTTTATGTGTAGACAAGGAATTGTGTTAGGGCATAAAATTTCAAAATCGGGAATTGAGGTCGATCATGCTAAAGTCGATGTTATCGCTAAGCTCCCCCACC